>QNGE01007792.1:0-19413 GCA_008508345.1 Paragonimus westermani
CAAATAACTCCGCCAATACATTGTCTGGGGGATAGAGCAGTTTTTAGTTAGAGGCGTATTGGTGGGAACCACCAGTTTATCTTCACCCGTTTTAAAGGCAGCATTTTGGAAGGGACTTCACAAGTTTTGGGCCTAGAGCATTTGTCATTAGGTCGTTCAATATCTACCTCAGAGCTAAAACAAGTGGTTTTGACAGCAGACGATCTTGTTTGACGACCAGTTTTAGTCATTATACTTAGTTATATAAGAATATTTTTCAAACAGACGTGGACGTAGATAAAATTTATTCAAAATGTGCGGTAAAAACATGTCAAAAATAGCAGTTATATGAGAAACTTCAAATTAAATATCCACGCAGTGATCACTTGCCCTTTTCGAATCGCGCGCGGTAGCGTTTTATAATAATGATAAGAAGAAGAATAATAATGGTAATAATATAATAATAATATAATATTTATATATATTATATATACACGGAAATATTACTCCACATCCATAATTATGTGACTACGTTCATCAGTATAGATTTATATATACATATATAGATTTATATACTTATATATATAAATATATATACATATTTGGTGCTCATCACACTAAGTCGCGTTTTCTCCAGGTACGCAATTACCAGACGCGAAAAGCAAAAGGCCGTTGAGGAGAGAGACCAAATCTCCATTCGACGAAATGTACGGGTGGTCTCTGATAGCGCTATGAAAGGTACCGACACGCGAAATAGCTAGAGAGGCAAGAGACTGGATGTCGACGAGCGAGTAAACCGGAAGAATGTCACACGTGTCCTCCGGGTTCGCGCCGCGGTCACATGACATGCAGACAAACGATCGGACAACATGCATCATGCGAGCTTTCTTAATAGCCTGGGTACAATATGCAACAATGCGTTTTGGAACTATTTTACACACCATACCGCAGGCAGGCCAGTGAAATCTCCAGGCCGCTACACAGCTACCCTAGAGGGGCACTGTGTCAACAACCCTTCGATTCTGATAAGGATAACTGGAGCCAGCCACCCTTGGCATGATCTGGTTCAAGGCGTACCAGCCGATATTTAATCAGCCTGCAATTGGTACGGAAATCCCCAGACGCCGCAGGTCGAGAAGCGCTAATGCCCACAGTTCCTAGCGAGCTCCTACTCGAGTATCCTCCCTCAAAGGTGCCGAAACAACCGTTAAAAAAATGTTCGAGGCGAGGCATCCACCGAACGTTCAAGCACAACATCCAATACGAGATCGAGGATGATCGCGATCGAAGATGCCACACACGTCATGCCGGCGTCGGATGGGACATGCGACAGAAAATAGAACGAAACTGGCTGAGTATCAGTACAGAAATAAATGACGTAATCAACCAAAGTATATAGCAAATGGGGACATTTAAGGGAGGGGAACCTGGACAAACGCAATTGTTTTTGTTTTGAAAACGATTTTCTTTTCGAGAAATTTTTTGCGCTTTTTTTGGGTATGACCGAAATAAACGAGATTTCACGAACGCTAATGCTCTATGAGACGTTTCGGCCAGTGCACCCTACGACCTTAACGCGTTACAGGGGGATGCTGGCGTCATCGTCAAAGTCGTAATGTCTGCTGAGGACGATGAGCTTGGGCGAGGCTGTTCCGAGAAAACTGCCGGCGTGGATTGAGGCTGCGGAGGAGCATTGAAGGCTTCCTCTGTTCTTTCTAAGTAGGCCGGTTCCAGACGACCGATGCTAACCGTGTCCCGAACACCTTGACGCTCAAGCACGTAAAAGCGATCCTTCCGTTGAAGTGCTCTGAAATGACCTTCATAAGGTCGCTCGAGCGAGCGTCGTAAGCCATCTACGTGAACAAACACATGTGTGTCGTTGTGGAGGTCTTTAGGAACAAACACCTTGCGGCTTTGTTCTCGTGTGTCCGTGACACGGAGGCGGCGCATGTGCAAAGCGAGATGTTTGGCGTAAGATGAATCATATCCCAGGGTGGCGGATGAAAAGTAATCGCCAGGAAGATGCAGTGGTTGGCCGTACAGGAGGTCGACGCTGGAAACGTGACTGTCAGTCTCATGGGCGGCGCGGATGCCAAGTAAAACCATTGGCAGGGCTTCTGTTCAACGGGTTGAGTCGACCGCGTCTAGGGCTGCTTTTAGATGTCAGTGGAAGCGTTCGACCATACCGTTTTCAGCCGGGTGGTATGCCGTGGTCCGCGTGTGATGACATCCAAGCGCGCTCAGTGTTTTCGTAAAGGAACCGCTCTCGAAATGAAGGCCACAGTCGGTCGTAACCGTGGCCGGGCAACCACGAGATGCCACCCAACGCTCAACGAATGCGCGTGCTACAGTCTCTGAACGGACGTCGGTTATGGGGACGGCTTCCGGCCACAGCGTGGAACGATCTACCATCTTGAAAAGATGTCATCCCATTGGATGGTGGCAAAGGACCTACGATGTTGATGTGCAGATGAGCAAGTCGAGATGTAATCGAAGGGAATCGGCCAATCGGAGCCGACATGTGGCGGTGAACCTTAGCCTGTTGACAAGCTAGGCAATATCGTGCCCACGTGCACGGATCCTTTTGCATACCAGGCTAGACGTACCTATCGGAAATGAGCTTGGCCGTGACCCGGATGCCGGAATGGGCTATGTTGTGTAGCGTGTCGAACACGCGTCGTCGGAAAAGAGTGGGAACTACTGGACGTGGATGTCCAGTAGATGTATCGCAAAGGAGAGTGTCCGCAGACGCTGGCATAGGTTGATCAGTCAGCCGTAGAGCTGATTGTTGGCAGGAGGCACGGAAATCATTTTCCAAACGTTGTGCGTTGCCCATAGCGTTCAAGTTGATTAAGTCGTGACCAACTAGTGCCGACACTCGGGATAAGGCGTCAGCCACAACGTTATCTCTGCCAGAAACGTGGCGTACATCAGACGTAAACTGTGATACGAAGTCCAGATGGCGAGCTTCGCGGGGCGAATGTCTCTCAGACCTACTGCGAAAGGCGAAAACCAGCGGTTTGTGGTCGGTGAAAATCACAAACTGGTTTTGCTCGAGGGCATGTCTGAAATGCCGAACGACTGAGTAAATTGCTAACAACTCATGACCGAACGTGCTGTACCTAGTTTTAACCAGAAGTAGACGCCTGGAAAAGAAAGCGAGCGGTTTCCAGAGTCCATCGACGAACTGTTGAAGTACGGCGCTGACTGCGGTGTCTGACGCGTCAACAGCTACACTTATCTCCGCGGCTGAGTTAAAGTGGCGCAACATAACAGCGGTGGCTAATGCGCCCTTAATTCTATCGAACGACTTGATGGCTGTTGGTGATAACTCTACGACTCCGTTGACACGGCGGCGGAGTAAATCGGTTAAAGGCTGCATAAGCTGAGCGCAATGTGGAATAAACCGCCTATAGTAGTTGACCATCCCGTTGAATCGACGAATAGCGGCGAGGGTGGTAGGACGGTCGAATACCGTGCTGGTCAACGTAATGTCCTAGAAACTCTATCGCTGATTGACCAAAAACACTTCTCCGCGTTAATCGTTATGCCAAAAGTTGCTATTTTGTCGAAGAGCTGTCGCGGATGAATCTGGTGTTCTTCTTCCGACGCGCTTGCGATTAATAGGTCATCGTTTTAGGGGTGGACGAAATCCAGACCCCGTGTGACGTCGTCGATGAAACGTTGAAACGTTTGTGCAGCGTTTCTCAAACCAAACAGCATACGTAGAAACTCGAATAAACCGAATGGTATGATGACGGCTGTTTTTGCAACATCCTCATCCGCAACCGGGATCTGGCGGTATGCGCGCGCCAGATCAGTTTTCGAGAAAACACGGGTACCATGGAGGCTAGCCGTGATGTCCCGTATGTGCGGAATCGGGTACTCGTCGGGAATTGTGGCGTTGTTCAGCGAACGATAATCTCCACACGGGGGTTAGTCGCCTGACGCTTTAGGGAACATGTGGAGTGGAGAGGCCTAAGGGCTACTGGACGGGCCAATGATTATGAGCTCCAGCATGTGCTCAAACTCAGCGCGGGCTATTTTAAGCTTGTCCTGTGTCAACCTGCGAGCTTTGGCGAACACCGGCGTGCCTGTCGTGACTAGGTGGTGTCTTGTGGAACCGCTGACGGCAGGCAGAGATGAAGACTGTCGAAAAACAGTCGGATACTTATCGATTAGAAAACTAAAGGAGTTCAGTTTTGAAGAGCTTTGATATACGAGAATGATTGATAACTTATCGGTCGAAATCCCTGTAACCGTAAGCTTTGTCGTTTGGTTGATCAGAGGGTGTCGTCTGGAATCTACCAGAAGGTCGAAGTGCTGTAGAAAGTCGATACCGATAATCGCCATTTGGACGTCAGCGACCGTAAAGATCCAGCGGAAAGGCCTTCGGAGACTCAAAGTAAGTGTGCGAGAGCGCTGACCAAACACTTCCGTTGGCCGCGCGAAGATTCGAAATAGATGACCTGTTTAAGCTGTGTGTCTCTGGTGAGATCATGCTGACCTCGGCGCCTGTGTCGATAAGATAGCGAATCCCCGACTTGTGATCTTTTAGAGAGAACAGGCGACCAGGCGGGCCAGTTATGTCGTTAACTGTGTGGATTTGGCCGCCCTGTTTGCTGACTAGACCAAAGGTACAAGGCTGTCGGAATCGTCGGGCATTCTTGCCAAATTGCTGGTGATACCAGCAGTGATCCGGATTAACGTTCGGTGGCGCCTGGCGAGAATCACGTGACCCTACGTGGCTACTGTGTCGTTGGATGGGGGTAGTCGAACGTGATCTCGAACGATGCGTCGTTAAGACCTGAAGTTGTTTAGTTATGGTGGCAGCTTGAGCAGTTAGAGTTGCAATAGCACCTTGACTATTCGAAACGAGCTGGGAAATAGCGGTACCGTATGTTTTCCCGATCCGGTCGGCGACATCAGCCAAGGTTGACAAGGTTGCTGATGGGTTCGCGCTAAGAATGTTTTGCATATCCTCAGGCAAACGCTGCAGCCACATCTTCCTAAGAAGAGGCTCATCTATGTGTGTCGTGCCAGCTGACCGCTGCATGTGGCGAAGGAGCTGCGATGGTTTACGGTCACCGCGCTCGGTCGCACTCAGGAGCTGGGAAATACGTTGATGATCGTACAAACCAACGTGCTTAACATCGGCCGCTTCAAGTTGCTCGTGAGGCTTCGTGGAGTCCGGTAACTCCAGAACATCTTCCACCTCGTCAATGACGTGATGTGGCAGTGCCGTAACTGCGTGATGAAAACGCGTTTGCTCTGAACTAATCTGCCGTAGCGCAAATGTGGCTTCCAACTGAGCAAACAACGATTTAGGATTATTCTCTCTGAAGGGTACAAACGGTACGGCTAATGCACTGACCGAAGCGTCTGACAAAACGTGCGGTTGAGCCTCCATTAAAGCGGGATGGATAATAAGTCGGATTATTTTATAATAAGAAAATGAATATGTAAAACGTATTGAAGAAATAGCAACTCAGTTATACAAAAGATATACCTGTGGAAAACAAAAATTAATCGAACGAGCTCACCAATTTAGTCGGGCTCACAAATTCAGTCGGGCTCACAAATTCAGTCGGGCTCACCAATTTATTGCTCGACGCAAAGTCGCGTTTTCTCCAGGTACGCAATTACCAGACGCGAAAAGCAAAAGGCCGTTGAGGAGAGAGACCAAATCTCCATTCGACGAAATGTACGGGTGGTCTCTGATAGCGCTATGAAAGGTACCGACACGCGAAATAGCTAGAGAGGCAAGAGACTGGATGTCGACGAGCGAGTAAACCGGAAGAATGTCACACGTGTCCTCCGGGTTCGCGCCGCGGTCACATGACATGCAGACAAACGATTGGACAACATGCATCATGCGAGCTTTCTTAATAGCCTGGGTACAATATGCAACAATGCGTTTTGGAACTATTTTACACACCATACCGCAGGCAGGCCAGTGAAATCTCCAGACCGCTACACATTATCATGGTATATTTCTCGACGCATTCGTGAGAAACACGTTCGGGAGAGCGTGATCTACGCAGTGATTTTCAGCATATAGATAATTGAACACCAAATTTGATAATTGTACAACGAGTCAGCTATTTGTGTAGAGCGACAAAAGAGACAAAACTAGACATTATATGGAGGGAAATTTCAAGTCTAGGCAGGAAACTTCGAGCTTCATGGTTCTGAGAAGATAGTGCTTGGGGTCTGCACGATTCGATAAAATAATTGATTTGTTACATCAATTTGGACTGCACATGGTGATCGCTGGCCTGTTGCTCAAGGTCATGCCAAAATAGCGGTGGTCGGAGGATGAGGAGGGTGTATTGGCAAAGAATTTCCCTATTATTCCATGTAGATAATCTCGAAAAAAAGTTCAGAAAATTTTTCATGATGTGGGCGAGGTGGGAACGCATAGACTTTTGCGAGGAAGACATTGACCTCTCGACCGGACGTGAATCTTCGCTCAAATTCCTAAGAATTTCGAGGAACTTGCGATACGCACAACCACTGCGGAATTTTAAGAGTCCGGGCGGGGTGGGATGTTTTCTCGCACGGGATGTGTCAGTGAAGCCAAAAATGGAGAGAGGAATTATGCGATAGACGGGATAACGTGAAACTAACTATGTGAGCCATGACAAACAATGGAACATGTGATATTCTGACATAACCTCCTTTGTGACGTTGATGACATTGTGTTGATTGATGAAATATACACCACATGCACACAGCTGCTATTGAATAACGCGAAAGGAGATCGATTATAAGCTATTCCTTGTGTACGATTATTGCTAAATTTAGATGTCTATCATCTTCTTACAGACGGTATAAAGAATGAGAACAATGTTTGACAACACCGATAGGTTTTGGGGTGGTCTTTCGGAGGAGGAAAAGGAAGGGATGTGACTCGAGGTTATTATGCATTCATGAGACGAACAGTTTGGGTTTTTTGAACGATTTTAGGATGTCCAGCTTTTGCATGGTGGTTTACAACACAGACACACAAGCCGTCAACAAGTATGCGGTAAGAGTGTGCCGGGTTGTGTGGGTTGTTACTAACGGGCATGTATATTGACACCTATACGTGTTGACTATAGACATGTTATCATGTTCGCTGGCAAGTCTGAAAGTACAAGGTCTATCCTGAAAGCGGTAGTTTTGATCGGTTCGAGAGGTGCATGACTTAACATCACGCAAAACCGGGGTTTTTTCGTCAGATGTTGTTAGGTCCATTTTCGAAGATAACGTCCCCGGACAAGTAGAGCTTGAAAATGGACATAACGTTCGTCATTGTTAGGGAAGTTTCTAAGTTTCGTTTGAATTGGTGTATATTCTTATTGGACCTAATTGCATACGGGAGTGTGTTCCAAATGTAGGAATATTTCAGTAGAAAAAAATCTGAACGCAGACTTATCCGAGACTTAAAAGCTGCCAAGGTGAAGTCCTTGTTTCTGAGATTATACTTTGACCTCTGTTGTAAGTTAGTCGCGAAGCTGACGGTCAATTTACTGCCATAGACCAAACTATACATGAGTGAAAAGTTGAGCTTGAGTCGCCGTAACCAGAGGGGATCGAGTACAAGCGTCCGTAGCTCAGAGAGGATGGATAACGCAATAAGCTTTTCGTGAATGCACGGTTGAGGCTTTCCAGAGTTAGCCTATCAGACTTGCGCAGGTGGCCATATATGAACGTGCATTACTCAAGCTGGGGTCGTAAGCATAGTTTATAAAGGTGCAACCATGCAGCAGGTAGGAAGAATGAGTGTTTAATGTAACCTACCGTCCGTCTGGTTTTAGCGACTAGGAAAGATACATGTTCTGCGAAGTTGAATGAGTTTGAGTAGCGCATTCTCAGGTCACGTACTGAGTTGGCGGTTAATATGCTGTGACCGTCCAGCTTTATAGAGCCATCTTGTACGTGACAACCGTGCACAACGATAGTGGATTTATTGGCTGAAAATTTCATCGGCCAAGTTTGACACCAAATCTCTAATGGCATGAGGTCATTCCGTATATTTTCTAAACATGCATTATGATTGCCAGGAGGGAAGCTGTATACAAGTTTTGATATCGTCAGCGAATAGGAATAGCTTGCCATGCTTTATAACTTCACATATATCGTTTATATATATGAGAAAGAGTAACGGTCCCAGAACGCTTCCCTGTATCACACCGCTAGTAACTGGTCTGGGCGTTGAGCTATTGTCTCCTATTTTCACTGTTGGTGTTCGGCCTGTAAGGTATGACGAAAACCAGCTAAGCAGTGGATCACGTATACCAAAGGATGCTATTTTGAGCAGGAGACGCTCATTAGGCACACGATTGAAAGCCTTCGCCATGTCCAACAGTATAATGATAATTGCCTCACCGGCGTCAGTAGATTCTGTCACATGGTTAAGAAACACTAGCTGGCATGTCATGCAAGAACGCTTGTTGAGAAACCCATGCTGGGAGTGGTTTATAAGGTCTCGTGATAACAAAACTTCGACCATGCGACATTTTATTATTCTTTCCAACACCTTTCCAACATATATATGTATTGATATATATACGTCTACGTATATAAGTATGAAAATGTATACATGTATATATGCACATACCTATGTGTACATATCTATACGTATACATATGTGTGTGAATATAATTCCACATCCATACCTATATGAATACGTTCATCAGTCCGCCAAAATGTCGTCGGTAAATTTAAGACACAGCTGGGAAGAACCTTTCGGAACGAACAATGCGAACCGCAAATACTTCTCCCCTAACAGAAAGCAATACTGTTCTGCTTCCAGCGGATCGCGTAATTTAAACAGCTCGCTCCGAGAGTCAGCCTTGCACTGCTTCTAACGTAGATTGCGTAAGTCGCCTGCACGCATCTTAATCCCGAACTTATATTTAACGTACAACTTCATTTTACAAGTGCTTTTGAAGTTCTGCATCATCTCAGTCACATGCCGCTCATCTGCTAGCGACAGGCGTCTTTTTCTCGGACATATGCTAGGCCGTCCAACTTGGAAGTCGTGTGAATGTTCTAAATTGTTCTACTCGATGCAATATGCCCCGCTACGATAGTGAACTACCCAAGAGGCCTTGCAGCCGTAATCGGCGAATCTAAAAGGTAATGTCATGAAAATTGTACTGATATATTTCCGTTTGGCGGTTACTGTCCGACGATTACAGTGTATACACTTATACACAACACTTCCGTAGGGGAGGCCTGGCGGCAAATCTATTCTCCTATGTTTCTTGGCATCTGCTGCCGTTTGCAAACTACTGATAAAGAAACTGCTACACGTTTCCTGTTGAAACCTGTTGAGATCCTCCTGGTACTCCCGGAAGATCTCATACTTCTCCTTGAGCCTTCTCCAGAAAACGTCCACGTTGTTCACCTCCATGCTGATTCACCGTAAGAAAGTGATTTACTTGCGGTGGACCATTCAACACTAACTAGGTGCGATAATGTTATTTCACGATCCGTGAAACGCACATTTTCATATCTCATTAGGGATTTTCATTTGTATCATTATACTGAAACCTGCCGTAACAATCGCCTTATACCAGTTTTCCCATTATTTTTGTATGAAAGAATACCGACGCTCGCGTGCTGCTGTGTTGTCGGTGCCGTTTTAGCTCACGTTTGTGTAGGTCGTGTGCATGGCTTACTGAGCCTTCGGCACATGTTTGTTCGTATTGTTTTTTTCCAGCACTGCTGTTGGAGCCCCGGATTCGGAAGAACGTTGTCTCCTGGTGAGTCCACTGCAGTGGATCTATACATAATATGAAACCTCAGGTGTGAACAGGAGGTCGGAAACCGATGAAGAGGAAAACAAATAACTCACAATAGTTCGTGGAGGCACGTTGGTTTAATGTTCCACTACGCCAAGTGGGGATTCTCCACTGATACCACTTGTCGTGTGTCCCCAAGATAGTCTCGATGTCACGACCAAGATAATTCCAACGACAGATAAATAAATAAAATTGCCAACCTGAACGTTTGATTCCGCCGAATTCTAACCCTTCCACAGATTTGTACGCCACCGACCCTGAACGCGAACTGCAAGCAGAACTCGCGAACACGGAAATGGAATTTTTTAAATTGTTGATTACTCTGTGTATCGAGTAATCTCGTTCAAACATCATGTGTGCATGTGAGGTTGAAGATGAAAAGGCATGAATAACAGTAAATAATATGAGGTAGAAAATAGTGTACGAAACGCTCCAGAAGTCTCTCACCAGAGCGTTTGTGGGTCGAAAACACGATTAAAGAATAGCAGTGAGGAGAGAACAAACGAAACGCTCGATAGCCATATCATGTACTGTAATCTGTTGGATGTTTCGGTCACTGTACAGATCGCCCTCTACGTGTGGTACGTTGTTCAGGGGAACAAGGGGGCTGACCTGCAGGGCAGTGTAATACTGTTGGGGATGAAGAGGGGTTGCTCTCAGTCAACGTCGGTTCAGGTGAGTCAACATCTTGTTCTGTGTAGGCTGGTTTTAGCCGATCAATGGATACCGATTTACTTCGTCCAGACTTTTCAATAATGAAGAATTTCTCGTCCCGTTTAACCACTTTGAAGGGGATGAGGTATCGTGGATGTAACGGTTTTTTGGTGGCGTCTTGACGCATAAACACAAATTTGCATGTGAACAAATCTGGAGATTTTTGTTCTCCGCGCCATTGTTTACGGGTCGGTGTGAAACGAGGGCTGGACATGTGCTGTCGTAAACATGAAATGTAGTCCGTGCCTGGGTTTGGATGAGTCGAGGGTTGAATCAGTTCTCCTGGGAGATGCAAGCTGATACCGTAAGCTAACTCAGAGGTAGTACAGCCAACGTCCTCTTCAACGGTAGACCGGATTCCGAGGAGGATGAGTGGTAGAAGTTCACTCCACTCCGTTGCGTCGGAGTGAGCGGTTACCGAGGCTTTCAGTTGTCGGTGAAAACGCTCGACTAAACCGTTAGCACAAGGGTGGTATGCTGTCGTTTTGATGTGCAAGCAACCCAGTAACTGCGTGAAATTGCGAAAAAGAGACGACTGGAACTGGGTGCCTCGATCCGTAGTGATTGTAGATAGCACACCAAAATTAGTGATCCAGTGTTCTAAGAAAGTTTTAGCGACTGTCTCTGCTGAAATATCTCTGATGGGCACAGCTAAAGGCCAACGGGTAAAACGGTCGATTTCAGTTAGTATATGCGTACAATCGTTGGAGGGTGGCAGTGGGCCAACGATGTCAAGATGCACATGGGAGAAACGGGCGTCCGGTTCGGAGAATGTGCCTGGTGTGGTAACCCTATGCTTGTGCACGGGGTGAGATAGACGATGAAAATGATTAAAACCAGTACGTCGATAAGAAAGTGGAACAAAAGGTCTGGGTCTACCCGTTGAAGTACCACACAAAATGTCGCCAGCTTGCGTCGGTAAAGGGATGGTAGACAATTTCAAGGACTTACAGATAAAAACGTCATTCATGTCCTCACTGCACAGCTGGGCTGCGGCCATTTGAGATAAATCAAAGGAAGGAGGTGATTGGACTGAGTTGACATCAGGTCGTGACAATGTATCAGCTGTGATGTTGGCGTCACAACGCAGGTGTCGGATGTCCGTGGTGAATTGGGAGATGTAGTCCAAATATCTGATTTCGCGCGGAGAGTACCGATCAGGCTTAGCATGAAAAGCAAATGTTAAAGGCTTGTGATCGGTTTGCACAACAAAATGTCGACCTTCCAAAAGGTGCCAAAAATAACGGATCGCCAAATAAATGGCCGGCAACTCACGTCCAAGTGTGCTGTACTTAATCTGTGCTGGTTGCGAATTTTGAGAGAAAGGAACCAGGGGTTGCTGTTAACCATTCACAGACTGTTCCAGAACCGCGCCGACGGCAGCGTTTGGTGCATCTGTGGTGAGAATGAGACAAGCATTTGGATCGCAAGTGATGAAGCACAGTTTTGTGGCATGACATGAGGCTACCGTTGCTATCGAGAAGGCTGCTTTGGCTTCAGGTGATAATTAAACAGACTTGCGTTTAGAGTCAACTAGGTCAGTTGGAGGTTTTGCCTTGTCCGTGCAATGGGGAATGAAACGTCTATAGTAGTTCAGTACGCCGAGAAATCGACGGAGTTGTATCGTCGTAGTGGGAGTCGGAAAAGTCGAAATAGACTCAACTCTATCTGGCAGAGGTGTGATACCGGTTCGGTCTATGCGGTGTCCAAAGAAATCCAATGAGTTTACTCCGAAGGCACCCTTGTCGATGTTGATATTTACTCCATATCGCGCGAAACGTTCAAACCTGCACGAAGATGAGGAAGCTTCTGCTCGTTCGATCGGCTAGCGATCAAAACATCATCAGTGTAGACGTACGCAAAATGGAGTCCGCGTAATATTCCGTCCATGAATCGTTGGAATGTTTGAGCCGGATTACGGAGCTCGAAGGGCATCCTTTTGAATTCAAAAAGTCCGAAAGGTGTTATAATGGCTCTTTTTGAAATATCCTCCTCCGCCTCCGAGATTTGATAATAGGCGCGTACAAGTTCTAATTTAGAGGAGATGGTAGCGCCAGCGAGTCTTAACGAAAAGTCGTGTATATGCGGTATAGGTTACCTGTCCAGGATTGTGCAGTTGTTGAGAGCACGGTTATCACCGCAAGGTCGCCAACCACCTGGAGACTTTTTAAGTACCATGTGTAGCGGTGTTGCCCAAGAGCTGTTCGAAGGTCGAATGATGCCCAACTGAAGCATATGTTCGAATTCTGCATTGGCTACTTTGAGTTTATCTGGATGTAAACGGCGTGGACGGGAGAAAACCGGAGGACCGCGTGTTGTAATATGATGTTCCACGCTGTGCCTAACCGTCTCGGTATGTGAGCACGGTCGAGTTAACGAAGGAAAATCCTCCAACAGTGCTGCAGAAGACGGTGTTTGTGGAAGGGCGGGTCGGACGCTGATTGACGCCATCGTCGATTGAACACCGTTCACTTTGCAGGCGGTAGTGTTGTCAATTAGCTAACGCCTCTTGACATCAACGGAAAGGTTGAAGTGTGCCAGGAAGTCGGCGCCGATGAGTGGCGTTTGGACGTCGGCAAGCAGGAATATCCAACGGAAACATCGCCGGAGACCAAGATCGACAGTAAGTGAGCGTTCCCCGAAAGTTTCGATGCGACTTTGATTCACGGCCTGTAAGGTGAACTGGCCTGACTGAAGTCGATCATTTGGTTGCGGAGGAATGACGCTGAGCTCGGCTCCGGTATCGATAAGAAACCGCAAGCCGGTCGACCGGGCCCTGATGAAAAATGGGCGACTAGTACCCGCTTGATCAGCAACAGTAGTCGCCGTTACTGGCTGGCCTGCCTGTTTGATGGTGACGCGTCGTGAGTTCGGAATGTGCACGGCAAGATGCACTTCTTTGCTTTGTCCTGGAAGTTTTGGTGGTACCAGCACCACTTTGGTCGAGTGCGAGAGTTAGACCGTGTACGGCTTTTGGGTGGTTGCTTCTTCAGTTCGTTAATCTGCATAGCCATATTGTCCATACGGTGGCACAATTTCTCTATCGAAAGTTTCGGGCTATCATCAGTTGTCGGGACTGAACGAGGTGACTTGGGAACTGTTATGGTCGTGGTGCACACTGGCTGTGAAGGGAAAGTCTCTGCTACATTGTCTGCAAGGGCTGCTAATTTGTTGAGTGAGCTCTCTTCATCCGTGGCAGCCAAAATGTGTTGTACCGCCGATGGCAGTTTCTCGGCCCATAACTGTTTTATAATGGCATCGTCGAGCTTTCGCGAACCCAAAAGACCTCTCATATAACGCGACAGTTGAGATGGAGACTGATCACCCAACTTGACCGAATTGAACAAATCATGTAGGAGTTTTGCTTCTGACTTCCCAGTGCGTTTTATGATGGCGTCTTTTAAACTAGTATAAGGGAAATCATCTGGGATTGATTTTAACAGGTCTTCTACTTCAGCTGCGACGTCAAAAGGAAGTGATTGTACCACGTATGAAAATCTTATTTTCTCTGATGTTATCCGCCAGGTGGTAAAAACAGCCTCAA
This sequence comes from Paragonimus westermani, assembly GCA_008508345.1. Taxonomy (NCBI): domain Eukaryota; kingdom Metazoa; phylum Platyhelminthes; class Trematoda; order Plagiorchiida; family Troglotrematidae; genus Paragonimus; species Paragonimus westermani. The sequence goes on from QNGE01007792.1 coordinate 14,032, forward strand.
TCTGATGGAACCACAATCGAGGGTTTCGGGCGCTGTATTCAGGTAGTTTTAAAGCAACGCTGTGCTCGGTTTTAATGTCAATGTCTGCAGTGTCGTCAAGCATTGCTAATGATAACAAAAAGTGGATAGAAACGCAGTTCGGAAGAAAAAATAAGCGGGCTCCCACTAACTGTGGTGTATCTAAACAGAATATGGAAACTCAGGTGCGAATAAGAAGTCGAAATCTGATGAAGAGGAAAACATATAACTCACAATAGTTCGTGTAGACACGTTGGTTTAGTGTTCCACTACACCAAATGAGGATTCTCCACTGATACCACTTTCGTTTGTTGTAATGGACCTAAACACTGTCAAATTACTCGAGGATCAACGAGGAGCCAAATTGTTGTAAAAACCAAAATAAAGTGACTCACGTTAGTTCGCGATGGTGTGTTAGTTCAGAAATTCCACTACACGGAATGAAATATCCGTTGGAAACGATCCGTATTGTTACTCCCAAGATATTTCCCCTGAAAACACGTGGTTGGTTCCGTTAGTATTTAAGCCACCCGAAACCTGTACACGAGCGATACAGAACGCAGAGAAGACACACGACTCACCACCTCGGAAGTAGATTTTGAATTATGGATTATCGAATCAATTGATTAACTCGATTTGAGCACGGACTGTACAAGTGAGTTAGATAAGGGCAAAGTGAGCGAACAATAAAAATGATAAAATACAAAGTGTTATACAGAACGCTACAGTGTCCCTCAGATAATCTTGATGTCACGACCGAGATAATTTCAACGACAGATAAATAAATAAAATTGCCAAACTGAACGGTTGATTCCGCCGAATTCTAACCCTTCCACAGATTTGTACGCCACCGACCCTGAACGCGAACTGCAAGCAGAACTCGCGAACACGGAAATGGAATTTTTTAAATTGTTGATTACTCTGTGTATCGAGTAATCTCGTTCAAATATCATGTGTACATGTGAGGTTGAAGATGAAAAGGCATGAATAACAATAAATAGTATGAGGTAGAAAATAGTGTACCAAACGCTACGCGACGTTACCCGAAGTTTGGCCCGCGAAGTCACGGGCATTCAAAATAGTCGACTGGCCTGCATGTTGCAATCACCTTGTGGAGTGCCAAATAATGTAGTTACCCAAATATTCCATTGAATTCCGGATATTTGAAGTGCTATCTTCTTAACATCATATATCTCAATTTTTTCTTCCTGAAGTGAAATTTTTCTCATGTAATGTCTGTTCACTTACTTCGTTCACATAGCTGACTCGTACCATTTACAATTGTGGTGTTCGAGTGTGGAGTGGCTTTAAATTTTACATTGATCGCGCTATTCTGAGCGTTCGTTTTTACATTGATCGCGCTATTCTGAGCCTTCATTTTTACGCGCTGTTCTGTTGCCGGCAGTGGGAGTTTAAACTGCCATTGCCCGGTTAATCTTAGTCAAACTCTCTCCAGTTGGTAGTGTCTACATTGGGACGGTAAGATGCCGCCAAATACTGTTGTGGCGGCCTGATTACAGGAGTGTGCTGTTTTGATCTCCTCACTTTAGTAGGGGTTAAGCCCGTAATAAAATTGTCAGTTGGTGCGCCCCTAATTGCATTGACCAATATTGTGAGGTGGTGCTGTAGCGACTATAATAAATGATATTTTGATAGTCGCATTCGTTTATACATTTCCTATGATTTTGGTTTCGTACCCACTTTTGTTTTAGTCAAGCTACCCATTTTGTAACATCCGGCCCGGGGCCAAAATCACAACTTGCTCCGTGCCTCGCTAGCTTGATGTGCCTCTCTGTACTCTCCATTTTCCAGGGGTCGGTAATAATACACGAAGTCAACGCGCTGAAATTTGGCTTTTCATTGTCGAACGATTGTCGATAGTGATAACCGACAGGGTTTTATTTTGTTGGATCAGTTCCAACAAGCGGGTGAACCGGAAGAATGTGGCACATGTGTCCTCCAGGTTCACGCTACAGTCACATGACACGCAGACAAACAATCGGACAGTACACGTCATGTGAGCTTTTTAGTAGCCTAGGTACAAAATGCAACTGTTAGTTTTGGGACTATTTTACACATCACACTGCAGGCAGGCCAGTGAAATCTCCAGGACGCTACAGTCCTGTTGGGCGCCGTAACAGCTCTGTAGCAAAAAATCATTGAGCAGACAGGGAACCTCTGGGCATTACAGGATTGCAGACGCTTCATGAACGAAATACCTTTTCATCTGAGAAAGTCCTTTGGGTTAGATACTGGCGGGGGGCGAAGTCTTTTAACTCGTGAGATACAAGAGGCAGCAATAGAAGTCCGCCAACAAGAGCACTATGAGGCACCACCTGGTGAATCGTTTACGAGCCGTTAACATTCCAGAATATGTGGCGACTAAGAGGATGTTAGGATTGGGGAAAATTACTAGGTTCCATCTCGGGTATCAGCAGACTTAGACCGACGTGGGTTGAGTCCGCTAACTCAACACGGAGAGAGTTTCCTGTCCCCCCCTGGAAACGTCAGAGACGCAGCAAAGGATAACTGTGACGGGGAAGGATGCAGCGTTTTTGGCGGGACAGCCAGTCAGACCCTTCTCTTGACCTGTGCGTTAAACGTCTGCAGTGTACTTGGGACCTTCTCCAAGGGTGGAGCGTCGTAACGTTCACGCAGCAGTTTGTTGGAAGTTGGCTACACAGACTGCCGGAGCGAGTGAGCCGTAGCAGTCCCCGGTAGATACTGATTCACGCATCCGGGCTGCATCACAGAAGTTAGTCACACCCTTCCTATAATGCGACTGGCCCTCGGACGTTGCGTTCCGGTTCCTCTCCACTTACGATCTCAAACTAGTATCGAAGTGGATGGATGGGGCAAGACTACTTGTGGCCTACACCAACGCGTGCATTGTTGAGTACAAGTGAGGGAAATTTGGAACCGTGACCGCAGATGCGGATTTCATAACAATTACTGAGTCATGGCTGAAGTCGGTGATGGGTATTGAGAAGTTCTATCCACCGAACACTGCGTACTAGACATATTGACAGGACAGAATAAGCGGAGGAGGGTTCTTGTTTATACCGCATCAGCATCACGAACAGAGATTAGGCAGAGTGCTTGTAACACCCAAAGTGCAAGTAGGTATTCTCTTCCTGAAACTGTTTGAGGTAGCAATGTTGGTGGCATGAGCCTCTATAAGTCCATTGGCGCAGGAAGCCGAGGGCAAGAAGCTGTTGAAAGTATTAAATGACTAGGTTTGCCGAACAAAAGTAAATCCATTTTGGCAGCCTCAGTGCGCCGGAAATCAACTGGATAAAAGAGCGTGGACCGCAATGTTCGTGTGATTAATTTCTTTAAATTCCTACACACCGAAACCTTAGTTCAGTATGTGCACCAACGCACTCGATGACGGCCTGGTCAAAGAGCCGATTTGCTCGATGCCGTAACGACTGAGAACCCGAATATGGTAGGTAGCCTTGAGCTCGGACCTCCTGTTGGACTAAGTAATCATGGGACCGTTAGACTAGTATTCGCGATAGCTAACAGTAGGCCCTCAAACAAGCGGCGTTGAGCCTATAAGGGTATTAACACTGTCTGGATGATCAAAAAGGTGGGATTAACAGCATGACCAGAACGTGAGAGAACCACTGTAGAAGTTAAGCCAAGTTAAAAGCCAACCCACTGGGCTTTGGCTACCAAGTTTGCCCCCGCTTCGAAGGGGGTATGTGTCGCCAGAAACCCTCGAGTTGGATTCGCAGAGCAAGCAAAGTTCAGAGGGATAGATGTCAAGCCTTAGAGAGATTCAAATGCACTGGTGGACATAGGTATTATCTGGTGTATAGATGGACGCCACGCATAGCCAGTCAGATATGACGGGAGTGCTGACTAGCATACGAAGAAAACTTGGCTATGTGAGCCAGGCAAAACCCAAGGGTTTATTACAATTATGAACAGTTCAATGCCTCCACCAAATGGCTGTTGGGCGTACCAGTAAGGAACAGGAGAGAATGCCTCTACTAATTGACAGATCTAAACGTTGTTCCATTCTCTAAAGTTGGTACATACAGGGGATGACGAAGGAACGTTGTACGTTGATACTCTGCCTGACTTACCAATGATGGAACAAACAGAAGTCATTGCTAGAGAGGTGCAGGGTCATTTGACTGAACCGAGTGTCATGAAGGCAGCGGGCCCAGGTACCATTACCCGGCAATTCTGAAACCGATTGGTGGCGTCTCGGTTGCATCACTAGCTACTTTATTTAATAAATCGTCAGATAAAGCCAAACTACCGGCGGACGGCAAAGTGACCGTTGTCAGAGGTACACAAAGACGGCAGCAGAGTGGAGGCCTTAAACTAGATGCCTGTAAGCTTTACGTCAGCCGTCCTGAAAGCGCGAGGAAAGACCTTAAGGTACAAAATAGCGCAGCACGTCTCTAATTGTGAACTGATGACGGCTCGACAGCATGGCTTTGTGAGTAAGCGATACTGCGTTTTTGACTTACTGGCTTTCTCGGATGAGACCATTCTACGGTTGGACAAGGGAGAACATGTAGTCTGTTACTTGGATCTCAGAAATGCTTTCGACTCAGTAAACCGTAGACTTCTAATTTTGAAAGTGAAGGCGTTTAATATACTTTGCAGTGTCTTGGCATTAGTGGTAGCGTTCCTGTGGAATATAAGTTTCTCTTTGCAGGTAGAGGGCTTAAAGTCTCACACTACACAAAACAACAGTGGCGTTTGACGGTGGTTGGTTTTGGGTCCTCTGCTAATCTTCGTGTATACAAACGATCCGGCAGACAGGGTCGCCGGTCCATTCTTTGTTTGCCGATGATGTGAAACGCACGGGATACCCAGACGAGCAATGGGATCAAGAAGAAATTCGTTGGACTGTCGATTGAGAGCTGTTGCTGGATACTGTGAAATGTAGGTGAATTTCGGGAGGCGAGGCTGACCACTCACAAGTGGATAAGAGAATAAGGGCGGTGGTTGGTTATTCAAAGAACCAACACGATGAGGTACCTGGGAGTTCATGTTACCGGCGACTTCAAGATGTCCACTCAGTGTCTGTCCGCAGTTCGGAAGTCAACTCAGACGCTCTGTCAACTGAATAAACGGTTTTCTCTAAGAAACTAACCATCCATGGACACTGATGGTGACCTGATGCTGCTGTATACTCTATGGTGCCCAGTAAGAATGGTATCAGGAGCATAGTGCATAAGTGGTGTGATTTATCGACCACCGTCAGCACAGGAATCATACAATTCTAGCTTGCTGGAGGAAATTCGCCTGGTGTCTTCTAGATATCGGACCAGATTGCTAATTATGGGTGACTTCAATCTACCAAACTTACTGAAAAGTCAGATACACCCAGTAAACTCC
>QNGE01007793.1:3480-20787 GCA_008508345.1 Paragonimus westermani
GGGTGCATTTCTCGATAACGTTTTCCTTCAGTACATGAACGCAGCTCATGGCACAACGATAAAGAGCGCAGCGATGCTACCAAGTCAAAGCGCCTATGAGTATCGCTTCAGTGTGAAGATTCAACGGATGTGATATGTTTTCATGGAAATGATTTGCGACCTGCCGAAAGATTGACCACTCGCCAGCTAGGCAACACAATGTTATCAATTATGGACCCGCGCAATGCCTTGATTCACTGAAGACGCGCTGGACAAATTCAGTTCCAAAGCACTGGAAATGGGGCTGTGGATGACGCAGAATACCAAGTACTGCAAGGGTTCGACGCTCAAGGAGATCAGGATGATTGGCCAATATGAATGCAGAGGCTTCGAGGTTAGGGTGAAAATCTACTCGATTCACCGCTTATCCAGGTCTCGACACGACAGGAGATGTCACAAACAGCCAATCCAAATGCCGCGTTGAGGATACAACATCAGGATTGAAGGAAGGTTCTCAGTGTTGTGCTCTCCGTGGGTCACCAAATTGTTTGTTCCGTATTGCAACAATTACCATTCCGTCCGTGACCTTGCATTTGGTAACACGATGAACCAATGACAGATTGTGACTTCTTCAGTATTGTTGCACATCTATGAATTCGGCTTCCTAACTCACGAATAACACTGCCTAGGGCTACTAGTACCAGGTCTCCTCATTATCACTCGCGTGGGAGTTTATGATTCAAGTACGATTTCTAGGGCTATTCGAAGTCCCTAATTCAGCTTATCACAGTTTGCCAATCAGTTTGTGCGCACCCGTTTCATGAAACGCACGCTAACCTGTTAGCTTCCAAATTGCCAAGAGCCTGCGAACGTTCTTCTGCCAGTCTGGCCTTTATGTTTCCAAAGTTTACCCACTTGCGTTCCATGGAATCTGTGGTGAATTCACCCTTACACACTTCTTCTTTGGCACACAACTCTCTCGGAAATCACTTACTCCAATATTCAAGGTAAACCGAAATAGTCACAGCAGGCAACTCCACGTGTTCTCACCTCGTCTATACAACCGTACGGTTTACACGAGGTTGTTAGTCGCTGAGACGACATTACATTAAAGGTAGTTAACGGCTTTTTTATGGGTCGTTCAAAATTATTATTGGATTTCCACCTACTTAAAGCATTGCTAGATTAGTTTTGTTCCCTGCTGCAACAGAAATGAAGCGACTCATCGACGATCGGAACTCTCTTAAGTTGAATAGGTCACCTCATCTAAACGAAGAACAGCACCAGGGTGTAGATACGAACAACGTCGTTAAAAAGAAAATTTTTGCACGTGGTGTGAGAAGGCAGACGGCTGAGCGACCTTCTGATGATCAAAATTCATAAGGTTGGTCGAAACTCTTCGAGCAGCAACCAGTCAAATTCTCTTCCATCGTGATCGCGTTGTTTGCCACCGATAGTTTGAACGCCGAAGAAGACTGCATAATCATGAGAAACCTGCCTGATCCGGAGTCTGTACCACGCGGCTCATTCCTTCTAATGGTTCTCACAGTTCTACCGTGGGCATGGAAATTTGGCTTACATGGTTCTCAATAATGAGAATAATAACGGTATATTTATCGACGCTCTGTTAAGAAACACGCTCAGGAGAGCGTGATCGACGTACAGGTTGTTTAGGGTCTACACATTTCTACACCAAAATTGTAAATTGTACAATGAGCCAGCTATGTGGATAGAAAAACGAAACACAAATTATGTTAGGGGAACATTCACTTTTAGGAAGAAAATCTTGTGGGACGATAGTACTTGGGATCTACAAACTTCGGAAAAGTAGTTGATTTGTTACATCGATTGGGACTCCACATGGTAATCACTGGCCTATTTCTCAAGGTCGTGCCGATGAAAGGTACTTCGGCGATAGAGGGGATGTACTGAGGGAGAATTTCATCATTCTGCCATGTAAATAGTCCCGGAAAATGTGCAGAAAACTTCTTCATGATGAAAGGCATGTGGGAGGGCATATACTTTCGCGGGGAACGGATTGACTTCCAAACGGGACGTCATTCTTCGCTCAAATTCCAGAGAGCTCGCGATATGCGCAACCATTGCGGGATGTTGAGTGTTCGGGCAGAGTGGGATGTTTTACCGCGCAGGATATACCAGTGAAACCGGATATGAAAAGCGGAATCATGCGATAACCAGGAGAACGTAAAACTAACTACGTGAGCTATTACGAGCAATTGAACATGCGATTTTCTGGCATAACCTTTCATGTGACGCTAATAGCACTGTGTTAGTTGATGAAATATGTTCCACGTGCGAACAGCTGTTATCAAATAACGCGACAAGTGATCAGTTATCAGCTTTTCGTTGTATACGATTTCTGCCGAATTTTGATTTCCATTATGCCTGTGCAGCCGGTATATAATTTGATATGTATGTTCGACAACAGCGATATGTTGCTGGGTGTTCTACCAGGGAGAGGACATGGGAAAGTTTTTTCTTCAAACCATTCCAGCATGTTCAGTTTTGAATAACGGTGTAGAACACAGACACCAGCTATCAATAAATATTGTGTAACAGCGTTTGCAGTGGATCTGAAAACTGTCAACATATTTGAAATTGAACGCGGAGCCAAAGTGTAACGACAATTAAAAGGAGTCACACACAATAGTTCGTGAAGATGCATTTGTTTGGAAATTCCACTACACTGAATAGAATATCCGACGGACACGATCCTTAATGTTGTTCCTGAGGGATTTCTATCGAGAGAGATTGTCGGTTCCGTTTGTATTTAACCCTCCCGAAACCTGTACACGAGCGACACAGAAAGCAGAGGAAATGCCCACGACATGGGAGGTAGTTTTTGAATTCTCGATTTTCGAGTCATTCCATTAACTTGGTTCAAACACGGATTGTACACGTGAGTTGGATAAATGCAACACGAGTGAACAATGGGAAGTATAGAGCAGAAAATACTGTACAAAACGCTACAGAACTTTCCCCCTATAGAGTTGAGCGAACTATGAAACAATCGCGAAGAAAATAAATGGTGTTACTTTGTGTAATCTGCAAAACGAACGGGAGGTTTGCGCGTTTTTCCGTAACGTGTATTCGATGGGTGGGGACCGAAATGGCTGTACATCGTCAGCGGGTGTAGCGGATTCTGAAACTGTTTGTGGATTTCGCGTAGTGGATTTTCTCAAAATATTTTGATAGGGCGGCAGGGAGTTCATGGCCGGTTGAGGAGGAGGCATGTCAGTAGGATCTTTATAGGCCACTTTCAGACGGTCGACGCTAACTGAATCACGAGTGTCATTGGTGTTGATGATGAAATACTTGTCCTTGCATTCGGAAACACTAAACGTACCATTATGAGGTGTCTGATGTTTGGAAACATTGGCGTTGTTGTTCGTAGCTCGGATTGATGGTTTCGGCATTGATATGTTTGCCGAGCTTGTCATTTAAGATGCAAACGTTTCATCACCAAGCGTGGTGACATCATCAGTGCGCGAGTGTTTCAGCGCATAGTTTTGACTGTGACGTTTGGTGAGGTTGGATCGGTGTCTCTTCTTTTATAGCACAGTGGGTTGACCGACTGGCATGAATTCTGGTTGATTTTGTTGCCCTCAAACTTTGACATGATGTTCGATTGGTTGTTCCCTGGAGTCGTTGAACTGGAGTCTGATTGGCTGCCTTCTGCCGTTACCGTAGTTTGATCTCGAATAGGATTGGTTTCGAATTGACTGGTTGTGTCCTCTCTTTGTTTTGTAATTCTTTCCGATTGGTTATTCATTGTCCTTTTTCGACTTTGGGCCTACCGGTATTTGAGCTTGGTGGCGTCCACGTCTCCTCAAATTCTTGATTCGCATTGGTACATAGATTTTGTCTAGCTCGAGGTGTCTCTTCGTTGAACCGGTTGATGTGTACCATGCTTCGAAAAACTCTTACAATCTTGGTATTTGCCTTAGTAAGGATTTCTGTAGTGTTCAAGTTGAAAGCGTGTGCAGTTTCATCCTCGTGGGCGGAGATCAGGGAAAATTGATCGTGCCACTTGATAGCCAGTTCGTGTTCGTGTAATCATGTTCATAAGTTCCGTGCGGTTTGGCCAACGTAGTGTTGTCTACAGACATTGTATTGGATTTTTCAATTGACGTTTCTTCTGTCGGCGAGTGTGGATTGTTCGTTTAGCTTTGATGGTATCCTTCGTAAGGTTGCTGTTGGCTGGTGCGCCAGCGTGATACCGTGTGTTATCAGTAGTCTTGCTGTCATTTCTGACATGGTTTTGATGTATGGTAATGCAATTCATTTTGTTAGTGGTTCAGTGGTGTTGGACTCTCTATTTTCCCGCAATAGACTCCGTTTGATGAAATTTCACGGGTATCCGTTGCGGAGAAATACTCGGTATAGGTAATTTTTTCTTTCGAAGCACTGTGGTGCTGCAGTTTGTTACAGTCCATTTGAATGAAGTTCGAATGCAGCTCTGTTTATGGTTGCTGTGGAAACTAAGAAGTTGGTCCGTGTGTGTTTTCTTCCGATAAACTGAGGTCTCCAGTGTTCCATCACGTTTGCGGTTGATTGGTACATTTAGGAACGGTAGTTAGTTGTCGGTTTCAATCTCCGTCGTGAATTCAATATCGCTGGAAACGTTGTTTGGCAGTCTGTATGTGTCTTTAATCATTGTCAGTTTGAGGATTACGAATGTATCGTCGACATATCATACTAGAGTTTTCGTTTGATCGTTGGTAGCGCGATATTCTCTGGCCTCTGCATGACCGCCTCTGCGATAAATCCGGATGTGGGGGAACCCATTGGAGTTTCTTTAAGTTGTTCGTAGATGTGACGGTTGAATTTGAAGTAGGTCGATAAACATAGCTCCATGAGGTTGCATTTGCCCTCCAGTTTCAAAGATTCATTCGGTCGAGGATTTTCTTCTAACAGCTTTCGCAGTGTCTCTCTGGATAGGGTGAGGTCAATGGACGTGAGGAGTGCTGTGACATCAAAGGAAAACATTGTTTCGTCTTCTTTTACCCTCACGTGTTTCAGTTTGTTCAAGAATTGAACAGCATTGCCGATGGAATGTTTCGATCTGTTTATGAGATATCGTAGCCGTTTGAATAGGTCTCTGGCTAAATTTTAGGTGGCTGTGCCTGAAATACGCTTGGTCGTAGTGTATACCATCTTTGTGTATTTTTGGTAGTTTGCAAAATTGAGCAGTGGTTGCATGTTTCCGCTGCATTTTTCAGCGCCCCTGTTCGCTTATCTCATGCGTAGCCTCTAGCTTCTTTAGTGCGCTGCTGATGATTTCGGCCAGTTTTTTGGTGAGATCAGCATTGAGTGGGCGGTAGGTAGTTGTGTCGTTGAGCAGTTGTTTTGCTTTCTTCAAGTAGTCTACCTTGTCCATGATATCTGTCATCCGTCCCTTGTCAGCTGACGAAGTGATGACGAAGTGATTTGTTCAAAGCTCATTGTTCGCATTGGGAAAGGTTATTAGTCGGCCTACTGCGGATCAATGGTTGTTGGAACCGATCCAACAAAATAAAACCCTGTCACTGATCACTATCGACAATCGATCGACAATGAAAAGCCAAATCTCAGTGCGTTGACTTCGTGTTTTATTATCGAACCTGGACAATACAGAGTACGGAGAAATACGCCAAAATAACGAGGCACGGAGCGAGTTGTGTTTTCAGCCCCTGGCCGGATGTTACCAAATGGGTAGCTTGACTAAAACAAAGCAGGTACAAAGACAAACTAACTAAAATAGTACACATGAATGTGACTATCGAAGTATTTCTTATGGCCACTACATAGCTCTCCCCCACGAAGATAGTGAGTATTAAACAGACCTACGTTATTGCACACAGAGAGGAAAATTCATATATAATGTCCTTGTCTTCCACAGCGAGCACTGTTCGCTGACACTGCGACTGACTGGTGTAAGGTGCGAGGTGGTCAGATAATGATCTGGCGCAGGGAAATGAGTTCGTTCAGGAAGGGGTTGGTCACTGTGGGTCGTGTTCTTCTTCCGGGCTGGGATCCTCGCGTCTCAGCGTCGGCGGCTGGAGACTGCAGGTGAGATAGTGGCTAGTGGAGCTCAGTGGCGTGAATGTTTTCGTTGTTTGGCCGAGTTGTCTGTGAAGTGAGTGCATTTGATGACATGGGACAGGGGACGCCGTTAGGATGCTGTCTCGCTGATGACGCCTTACTCTCACTCGCAGCCCGGTTGTTTGTTTGCAAGATGTGGCCACCTTGATGAGGTATGTTTGAATATGGACGTAGTCATTTTCAGTAGTTAGGTCCCTCTCGTCTCATTCTTTTTCCCTCTCTTTCTGTATAGATTTTGCTGTTTCTTCATGGTTACGCGGCAGTTAAGCATTAGTGTGAACCACTGATGTATTGCTGTTTATGATGATGATATGGTGATATAATATCTTTTGGACTGATCACAGTCACAAGGTGATACACGCAAAGGTAGCGGGAGCGGAGTTCGAAGTTGAGGACGGTTTCTATGCGGAACGCCTTCTGCTGCCACCGGGGGTTTCGGGGGAGGAGGGATAGTTGTCGACACAGTCTTGGCTGATGATTCTTCCGTAAATGCTGGTTTCAGCCTGTCTACAGAGACTACTTCGCGTTTGCCGTTTCGGTTAACGGTGAATGTTTTCGTGGCTCGTGCGAGAACACGATAGGGGCCGATGTATTGGGGTTGCAGTGATCGCCGCAATTTGTCCGCACGTAGAAAGGCATGCGTACAAGAGGAATGCTTGGCGTGCATGTGCACGGTTGGAGAGTGCTCTCCAGGCTGCACCAGACGCAGCTTTCGCATGTGGCGCGCCAAACGAGCTGTGTAGCTGCCTTAATCGTATGGTGCTAAAGATATAGGTGAGACGAGTTCACATGGTAATGTGAGTGTGCAGCGAAAACCTAGTTCGGCTGCAGTAGCGTTTAGGTCCTTTTCACTGTTTGGCAAGTCTTAAAGAACTAATGGTAGTGCCTACTTCCACGAGGGATTGGCATGTACGCTAAGGAGCGCTTTTAGTTTGCAATGAAAACGCTCGACCATTCCATTTGCTGCCGGGTGAAAGGCCGTAGTTTGGATGTGCTTGCTCCCTGGCGTATTCAAAAGGGTTGTGTAGTGCCCTTTAGCATGTGATCCACGATCTGTGGTCACCACTTTTGGACAACCGAATTGTGACACCCAACGTTCCATAAAGGGGCTGGCTACTGTTTCTGATGAACAATTGGGTAGCTGTATGGCTGCAGGCCATCTCGCGAAGCGGTCAGCACACGTCAACAGATAAATGGAGCCACTTGAAGGTGTTGAGGGCCCCACTAGATCAACGTGCACGTGGTGAAAAAGTGAGTCTGGCGAAGAGAAGTTACCGTGGGGGTTCTTTATGTGACGGTGGACTTTGGTACGTTGGCATTGAAGGCAAGAACGGCTCCAGCTGCAAACGTCACTGTTTATCTTGGGTCATACGAATCGTTCAGTAACAAGTTCGACTGAAGCGCGTATGCCAGGATGGGAAAAATTGTGCAATGTCTCAAACACTGCGCGGCGAAAAGATGCAGGCACTACAAGGCGAGGTGTGTCCTGTGAAGCGTCACAGAGGATTGTTACCTCTGAAGACCACTGAAACGGAAGTTGCTTAAAGGAACTTGGCGCAGTGTATTCACGGATAGTTCTTACTTTATCCGTGGGTGAGGCGATTCCATTTTTTGATAACTCATGGTCCAGAAATTCTATCGTGACCTTACCTAGTTCGCATTTGGTGGGATTAACTGCGACACCGTGTTGGGTCAGACGTTCCAATAAGGTGATGAGATGAGTGACATGTTCCTCTTGCGAAGAACTGGCTACTAAAATATCTACCAGATAAGGGTAGACAAAGTCCAAACCACGTGTCACTCCATTTATGAAGCGTTGGAAAGTTTGATCCGCGTTGCTCGAACCGAATGACATTAGAAGAAATCCGAAAGGGCCAAAGGGGGTTATAACTGCGAATTTCGGTATGTCTGACTACCGGGATCTGGTGATATGCGCGCACAAAATCTATCTTGCTGAATAGGGTTTCCCCGTGTAAGCAAGTCGTTGAATCCTGCATGTATGGGAGTGGATACTTGCGGTAATCGCCGCATGGGCGCCAGTCACCTGACTTCTCAGAGACCATGTGCAACGGTGAGGCCCACGGACTTTCGGAAGGGCGTATTATTCCGAGTTCCAGCATGTGCTCGAAAACCCCCCTGGTAAGGTTGAGTTTGTCGGGGGCCAACCGGCGAGGTCGTGCAGAGACGGGGGCCCCTAGTACAGACGGGATATCGTTCGATGTGCGCACGAGCTGTGTGAACTCATTAAAGAGGTCCACATATTGTCTGGGGGCAGCGGGTTGAGCACATATGGGCGTGATGGCCGAAACTGTTGCATGCGTGCCGAGTATGATCAGTTTAGTACTAGACTCGATTAACAGACGGCATCTCGTATCAACAAGAAAGTCGAAATGTCATAGAAAATCGATGCCGATCATAGCGGAAGCTACCGCGGCAATTGTGAACACCAAGCGGAATGTCCGCTTGAGGCCAAAGTTGAATATTAGGGAACGCCGCCCATAAGTAGATATAGAGGTGCTGTTTGCCGCACGGAGCTGTGGGCTGCGAGGGTGTGGCACCTCGTCTTTTGAAGACGGGATTACACTAACCTGCGATCCGGTATCAACCAAGAGCGTGTTTCCCGTATCTACACCCTTCACGACTATGAGGCGACAAGGTGCAACGCCGACGACGTTGGTCGCCATTACGGGCCGGCGTGGAAGATTCCCTGCCTGGTCGCTAGGTAAGTGCACGGCTCAACACACCTGGTGGATCGCGTGCCGAACGTTGGTGGCACCAACAATAGTTCGGTTGCGACGTCGTGCGCCTGGGCAATCTGCTTGGTTGCCGGCGTGTTGGACGACCTGAAGGGATTCCACTATAATCGCGGCGCATAGCTGCGACTTTCGTCCATAGCGCTTAAACGTTCGGTTTTGATGTAGATGGGCCACCTTCATTATGTGACGACACATCTCTCACCGGACCTGGCGCCTGGGCTGTTGCGTTAACCTGGTTGAGGAGCAGTTGAAAACGTTCTAGTACCTGGTCGGCCCTCTCTGCTGCTGCCGCTAAACGCTGAGATCTTGCGATAGATACGGTCGCCTGCGCCGTCTCCGATAGTCTCTGTATCCACAGTTTGCGCAGGAGATACTCGTTCATGCGCAACGTGCCAGGCAGTTTTTGCGTCCCCCAAAGTAGGGTCGTGAGGCATTAGTCGCCCCGCTTTAGCTCGCTAAGTAGCTGTTGCAGACGAGTCTCCCAAGGGGTGATTCGGATTATTACAGCTTCCTTAAGAGTTTCGTAGCTATTCCCTGTGGGCTGGCTCAATAACACATCTTGGAGCTGTGTCGTGACCTTTTTCGGCGAACAAGATACTAACTGGCCGAATTAAGCCCGGTCGGGAGAGACTCGGTTATTGTAGAATTTTGCCTCTAGGTGTACGAACCATAGAAGAGGGTCCATCTCAAAGAACCGTGAGACTACCGGTGATATGGCTACCGTGGGTTACTCGAGCGGCTTAAAATCGTTAGCTAACATGAAAATGAAAAGTAACGGTTGCACAGTGATATACAATTAAAACGGTGATATGAAAATAATATAACCAAAATATATAACGAGAAACATCCTTCCGGAAGTACAAGGCAAAATAACGATACGGAACGGATTCACCTGAAAACGGCAGTGTAACCACTTGTTCAAATAAATATAGAGCTGACCAGTTGTTGGAACTGATCAAGAAAATAAAACTCAGTCAGTTATCACTATCGACAATCGATCGATAATGGAAAGCCAAATCTCAGCGCGTTGACCCCGTGTATTATAACCGACCCTGAAAAATAGTGTATACATAGAAATACGTCAAGCTAGCGAGGCACGGAAAAAGTTGTGTTTCCAGCCCCGGGTCAGATGTTACAGAATGGGTAGCATGACCGAAACAAGAGCAGGTTCGAACCCAAAATCACAGAAGACGAACACATGAATACGACTATCGGGATATTATCTATTATAGTCGCTACATACTGGCACGATGGTTCGTCGGATTTGGTGCTGTGCATCTTCCGGGAAGACGTTAAATTTCATTGTGCTCCAAGTTTGCCAAGTATTTTCTGTTTGGCGCAACTTTCGTGTTAAAATTGAGTCCTCTTGCAAGTACATCTTGCTCTTAGGTGGATAATGGATGGTTTGATAGGTTTCTGATCCACGTATAGTTGCTGGAGTTGACATACTTCTTCAACAGTCTGGAGAGCTTTTATTCGAGAGCTATTCTCTTCTCATTCCTGTTTCTTGCTACTCGCTGTCCTATTGCTGCCTCTAATTTCTGTGACTGATGTTTGTCTATTATTTGCTCACAGTCCTCTCTTTTTGGCTGCCACGCTGTTCTCGTATTTTTGTAACAGATTGTGAGCACCGGTCACTAACATACATAACATTCGTCTCCCGTTCTGTCTGGCTATTTCCCAAGCTTGTGGATGAATGAGCGGTGGTCTGAAGTTGATACTTAGCGGAAGAATGTTTTGACGCAGGCATTTGTGCAGGAAACGTTTGCAACCTAAATGCCAACCTCGGTGAACATATCAATACCAGAACCATCAACTCGAGCTACGAACAACACCATCACTGTTCCCAACCATCAAGAATCTACATGGGCGCACAACGCTGGGAGATGTGAATTGAGAACACAAAGCAGTAGTGACGGAAACAGGTACGCCGAAGGAGGATGCCCAGGTTTCCACAGATGCCCGTGCGATATTCTCGGCTGAGATGTCGCGTATGGACGTCGCTTGTGGCCAGCGTGTGGAACGATCGATGCAAGTTAATAAATGATTAAAGCCGTTCGATGGTGGGAGTGGGCCTACTTCCAGGTACACTGGAAGTTCCAGGTGTGGTGATGGTGTGCCGGTGTACCTTACTTCTTTGCCAGGACGAAAATGTTTGGCCCAATCGCGTAGGTCCTTGCGCATGTTCGGCCAGATAGAGTGGTCAGTTATAAGTTGGCGGTAGCGCGGATGCTGGGATGAGAGAGAGTGAAAATAGTCGAAAATATTTCGCCAGTAAACAGAGGAGACGTAGGGTTTAGGTTTCAAAATATTTTCTTGATCCCCAGTGCAGCAGGGTCAGGTGAATAATTTGAGGGATGGATGAGAAAGCAGCTGATTAAATTCTTCATCGTTCTATAGGGCCGCCGCCATGGTCTCTAGTTTGATAAAAGATGCCGATAACTGGTGGACTTGCACACGAGGTAGAGCATCTGCGACTAGCTTGCTTGGACCATCGATGTAACGGATGTCCGTCGTGTACCGAGAGAGAAAGTCTGAGTTACTAGCCTCTCCCTCTCAGGGACTACCTATCTGGCGCAGTGCTGAAGGAGTGCGTCAACGGTTTGTGATCAGTAAGGATGGTAGACTGGCGTCCTTTCAACACCTGTCGAAAATGTTTAACGGCGAGCTAGATAGCCAGAAGTTCTCTTCCGAATGTACTCTACCTCGTTTGGATAGGCTGTAACTTCAGAAAGACAAAAGAAAGTAGTCGGACTTCATTGCCATTGACCCGCTGCAAAACGGCGCTGACAGCAGACTGCGATGCGTTGGTCTTCGAAAACGAGCGTGCGCGTTCGTCAGCACTGAGATAGCCGAGAGATGTGGCGTTTGCCAGGGACTGGTTGACGGATGTGAATGCAGTGGTGGCCTCTGGAGCGAGGACGAATTTTCTGGGGTTATTCCGCAGCAAATCAGTCAAGAGTTCCAGCATGTCAGAGCAAGTGGTGATAAAGCGACAATAATAATTAACAATCCCCGAAAACCGACAAAGACTCTTGCTAGACTAAAGCAATAGATAATCCGAAATCGCGATGGTTTCCACCGACAATGGCTTGATACCGTGTTTGTCGATGCGATGACTGAGAAGTCGGTGGAGTAAGCACCGAAGACGCATTTGGTTATGTTGTTGGTGACACCATTTTGAGTTAAACGTTCGAATGCAGACTTTAGGTGAGAAAGGTGCTCCTGCGCACTGTTGCTGGCAACAAGCGTGTCATCACTGTAGACAGACACAAAGTCTGATCCGCGTGAAATTTGGTCCATGAAACGTAGAGATGTTTGGGCATCATTGCCGAGGCCAAAAGACCTGCGAACGGGGTTGTGATTGCTGTGTTAGCGATGTCATTGGGAGCCACAAGAATTTGATGGTACGCCTTGATTAGTTTTATTTTGAAAAAGATGGTTTTACCGGAAAGACCAGTGGAAATGTCTGGAAAATACGGGATCGGATAACGGTCTGGCACGGTGGCGCTGTTCAGTGCCCGATAGTCGCCCCATGGTCTCCAGTCCCCTGCAGTCTTCTTGGGGAACATGTGCGAAGGCGATCACCACGGGCTGTTCGAAGGACGAATGATTCCCAGAAGTAGCATTTCCAAAAATTCCGCTTTGGCGATCTTCTGCTCTCCCGGAGCCAGTCGGCGCGGACGTGCTATTTTGGGTGGTCCCTTGTTGATGATGTGATATGAAACATCATGTTTTTGCATCGTGGTGTTGGGTGTAGGTTGATAGATTCGTGGGAACTGTTTCAGCAGAACTCTATGCTGGTTAGCTTCCGGTGAAGCCATTCGAAGTCCAATCGAGTTGATGGTGGTGGCTTTACAATGAACACACAAAGTAGTGGTGCTGTCAATGAGTTTTCGGCGGCTGAGATCAACAGCCAAACCGCACCTGGTGAGAAAATCGATGCCAATAATTGGGTGTTGAACGTCGGCGATGACAAAAATCCGAGGGGAACTTCGACGCGGTCCAAGGTCGACCGTCAAGCGACGTTTACCGTGGGTCACAAATTTGGAATTATTGGCCGCCTGTAGGGTGTACTCAGCTGGTTTTAGATCACTTTCAATTTTATCTGAGAGTATAACGCTGATTACTCCACCGGTGTCAGAAGGAAACGAAGTCTGGCGGAATTATCTTGGACATGGAACAGGCGACTTATGGGTTGACCAGCAGCAGCTGTCGCCATTACTGGCAGGTCGGGTCGTTTTCCTGAATGGTATACCCTCAGTGCGCGGACTGCTATATGCAAATATGGGTGTGCATTTGCGGGCATTGTTACCGAAACGTCTGTGGTAGTAACAGATATCAGAGGTTGGAGAATCAATTATGCGAGGTTGCGAGCAGGAGTGGGGTCGAGTGCGCGAAATTTTTCGGCCCTCCATGAGGCGTCCAGCTAAGTTATCCACAGTGAGTGTTAGCTGAGACACCTGCCTTTGGATATTATCAAGCGTTTCTTGTTGTGTATCGGCACAAGGTGGAGGGTTTTGCAAATTGTTGAAGGAACGCTTGAAGAAACACTCGTGAACCTTTTCCGCCGTCTCTGCTAACTTTTCTAATGGGGTGTCGCGGTCCTGTCATGACAAAATGACCGAACTGTTGATAAGGAGGCATTCAATCCACAGTTGCCTGAGGGTGGAATCATCTATACTGTTACGGCCTACCAGGGACCTCATGTGGCGAAGCAATCGAGAGGGGGTGCGATCACCCAACTTGACAACGGAGAGTAATTGTTGGAGCTTGATTTCATCTGACACCGTGGTACGCTGTAAAACAGCAGATTTGAGTTTATCGTATGGGGACACAGTTGGCATAGAGTCAAGTGTATCAATTACTTCGGACGCAATATCTGTGGGCAACTGCGCGGCCGCATAAGAGAACATGGTAGATTGTGAAGTGATTGCACGAAATCAAAAAAATGCTTCCACCTGAGTGATTCAAACGCGGGGATCCGAAATACCAAATGCATGTAATTTAAGTTTAATTCCGTTATCGTAAAACAAACTAGTTTTGAAATCAGAAATCATTGCAAAATATCGGGAGTTCTGAGCTCACACATAACAGAACCAACAAGAAGACGTATATGTATGAAGGAGAGTACGTAAATGTATGTGGTGGACTGTCGAATTACTCGAGCATGAACCCAAGCCAAATGACTCACAGTATTTTGCGAAGGTGCGCTGGTTTAGAAACTCCACTACAGTGAATGAACTATCCGACGGACACGATCCGTAATGTTACTTCTAAGAGATTTTGGCTGAGACAGATTATTAGTTCCGTTGGTATTCTATCCTCTTGAAACCCGACCTGGAGCGACATGGAACGCAGACAAACCCACTGCTCACGATCTAGGAGGTATATTTTGAATTATTGATTATCGTGTCATTCGATTCACTTGGTTCGAACACGGATTGTACAATTAAGTTAGATAAGTGCAAAAAGAGCGAACAATTAGAAGAATAAAGCAGAAAATACTGTACAACACGCTACACGTTCCAGGATGATAGAATTATTACTAACGGGCACGTGTGTATTGACACCTATACGTGTTGACTGTAGACATGATTTATTGTTCGCTGGAAAGTCAAGAATTACAAGATCAATCCAAAAGTCGGTAGTAATTTGTTTGAGGGGTGCGTGACGTAACATCGCACGAAACAGACGGTTATTCGTCAGGTGTCAATAAGTCCGACATCAAGGATAAACTCCCGCAGGTGGAGCTTGAAAATGGACATGAAGTTCGTGATTGTCAGAAAAGTTTCTAAACAACGTTTGAAATGATGTATATCCTTATCGGCATACGGGAAATTGTTCCAAATGTGGGAATATTTTACCGAGAGAATATTTAAACGCAGTTCCTTCCGAGATGTCAAAGTTGCCAAAGTAAAGTACCGGTTTCTGGGGTTATACTCCTACCTGAGTTGTATGCGAGTCATAAAGCTGACGGTGAATTGATTGCCACTGATCAGGTTATACATGGGTGTGGTAACAAAGGATTGTGCGGTTTCTCTGAGGATTCAGGCTGCCACCACGTTTCATTTCTTGTCTGTTCAGCGCGCATGATTCTGTGTACGCCTGCTACAGGACGCCTGATAAGAACTCAGTGCCACTTTCTTCAGCCGTGCAACTGATTGCACGCAACGAATATTCGCTGCTCTTCTAACGACCCATCTGTTCCTTCGTAATGCCGAATCGTTTGACCTGGACCTATTCGAGCATTGTTTATCGCACTCGAAGTTTCCACGCACTTCACCTTTGGCGCGCTTCTGAGTGTCGCCGAGAGTGCTGGGGCCCGACTTGCGCTTCTGTTCTTTCTTCTCTTGGTTGTTGCCGTCGATCCCAGATTAGGCTAGAACAAACTGCTTATCATATTTCTTAGAATTGCTGGGAATATACGATTTGTTTCCAAACCCTGACATGGTCTTTTAGTTCGATGCCGGAGGGGACTACGTTTCGACTGCTCTTGAGGAAAGGTGTTCCAAACTGTTAGTGGACGAAAGTCGAGCGCATCCCCACTCGTCCACAACATGAGTGCAGGGTTGCGTTTAATTCGCCGTATCCAAATTAAGTCAATTGCAAGCGTCTGGCACCGTTCTGTATTGCTCAGAGTAAATGGATCACTCAATTATCTTCTCGTGATTGTCGTTGGTGGCTTTCCAGCCTCAGTCTATCGGACTTTTGCAGGTTGTCATAGATGGACGTTCAGTACTTAAACTGGGGTCGTATTGATAGTTTATATGGGTGTAATCTTGCAGCAGTTAGGAAGAATGATTGTGTAATGGAACCTTTCGTCCGTCTAGTTTTAGCGACTAGGAAATATATATGTTCTGCAAAGTTGAATGAGGTAGAGTAGCGTAATAAGTTGGCGGTTGATATGCCGCGGTCGTCCAGCCTTATAAAGCCAACTGGTACGGGAGTAATTCCTCAAATGATTCGTTTAACACCATTCTGTGCAATCCACATCGCCCACTTATTAAGGCATGGTTTGCATCCACAAAACGGAGTTCGGGGAGGTTTTCTTGGACGCAAGTTTTGCCTGCAAAAGTTCCACTTGGTCAAGACTTCGACATCGCGGAGCTGCGCTGCGTGGATGGACTGGAATGCATTATGCTCACCAAAACGAAAGTCGCCGAAACCGTTAGAAGGCTTACTGTAAAAGATTCACTTGTCAGAATCCGCTCATCAGCTTTGGTCGTTCACTCTTCTGTACCAGTCCATACATCGCATAAATAGTCAAACGTTATTCTGCAGTATCAAATTGAATATCCTGGAAATTGAATGCACTCATCTTCAACACATGAGAGAACCCCAATCGATCCAAGCGGCATAGGTATCTGGTGCCTGTATGTGTTGTGTAATTATAACAGTTCAGTGAACAGGAGGTAAGGTCCAATATACAAGCTAGCCTCTTTGCAAACTTAACCGTAACTCATACTGCTTCCGGCACACTGTCCAGGGCTCTGTCGTATAGTCTGCTGTCCTCAAGCTACCGACTGATATAGAGAGCGCTATCCCCACCAGTGTCACTTTGCAACTCACCTTGTAGAACTTGCTTCTCTCGAGTCTCAATCTCACTCTTAACAATGACATAGTGCATCCAAATGTTAGTCGTTAACCCTGTACACTCAAACCCGCGCATGGTAGGATTTCTGTTGTAAGGTTTTGCACAAATTAGCTCGTACCCAAATTAGCCGCTAGGATAAACATGAATGTGAAAAAAGCGTCTGCTTGTTCGCACTGATATACCGAAATAGCCGTACAATGTTGCTGCTGCTACCAATCACTTGTAACAGTTCGTCAACAGATTTGAATCGTTCTGATCATCATAGACATTAGTGGTTCACACTGATGCCAAACAACCATGACGATAAAGCACACCCGGTATAGGTAGAGCGATTTGATTCTTATCTACTCTCATAGGCCAGTGTATACCTCGCAGACGTAAGATGGCGGTAACTATCTAATGTGTGATGGTTTGATCACTTCTATGATAACGGGATGTGTATGAAATTTCTTATACATGTTAATTTCAGTCATTTTGGACCAACAAGTGTGAATAAAGGTAGAAAGCTTGGGTCTCTTTTCTAACCAGCTTCCTGAAAAGTTTCACTACAAAGCTACCTAGGCCAATAGGCTGATGATGAGCTGATAACGCCCCTACCCCTTCTAAGAACACGAAAAGCGCCATCACCTCAATTAACTCGATGGGAGAACACAGTTTAAAATATGCTTCAAAATGATTGGATCAGGCGAGTCGCGGAAAATTGTCGCAAGTTCACAGGGAAAGTTACATCTGCGTCTGTTCGGTTTGGCAGCTTCTGCAGTGCCAGAATCCATCGACAACCAAATAATTTTAGCTCCAGATATCGCTGTAGCCTGCTTTAAATAAACGATCTTTGATTTCTGTCCCTCATTTTCTAGGTAGAGCAGAATG
>QNGE01007794.1:9942-20783 GCA_008508345.1 Paragonimus westermani
TCGACCGTATTGGATAATACGCCGGCGGTCACGGTCAACCGTTGGGCGATCGGAGTGCTCTTTGTTTGAGGGTACCTTTTCTAACCCCATTCTTCCTGATACGGAAGACAGCAGTGCCGCAACTATGAAAATAGTTCTGCTGTATGCCCATAGGATCGTGCTTCACTACCTAAGCACTCCTACGCGGTCAGTAGTGCGACATACAATCCCATGAGTGTAACTGCTTTTCTTCTGACTGCTCCACTTTGGCCCGTCTGACAATGTTGCACCTGGAAGTACCGGAGTCTTAGTCAGCATAGCCCGCCGGATCAAAACAGTACACAAGCCCGACTACCTCGTCAAGGTAGCAGTATAGGTCGGGATAGGTGCGATCAATAGGACAGCGGTCCAGGCCACGCTAGCAATCAGTAGTATCTGGCAGCACTATCTGAATTCTGTTGGAGTGATATCAAAGCAGAAATTTGGTTGAGTGTAGCAAGGCTAAGGAAGATTACTGAACCGTGTGCAATGTTAGTTTGTACAGTGGGTAGATATGCTCTCGGAGTTAATGGCTAGACAGAACATGATGTCTGAATTGATGAACACGTAGTGATGAGGTTTCTGACTATCTCTCCGGATATATATTAGACCACGTTGGGAGCTGATTTTCTTGACCGTGCTACAACCGTGATTAATATCAAACATGACGAATCGTTAGTGAGGTTTGATGTGGTTACACTGATGGGAAATCACAAACCAGAGCTTGGAAAATTTGAAGGGAGCACACTTATATCGATTCCGACCTGACAGCCGGTTGCTGGATAAAGTAGAATGTTAATTTCGAGAAGTACTTACTACTGACGCAGACCTATACACCCATCAATACTGGATTGTACACGAAATTCGCATCGAGCCAAAGGATTTCGGCCGTGCTGTTTCAGGTGGTTTTCAATGCACTTACAGCAGGGAGGTGAAAGGGAAGTGAGAGATATGTTCAAGGAAGATGGCACTAGGGAAGCGGATATTCCAATCACTTCTGCCGTCTTGCTGATGAGCAAGATATCGACTGGGAAGTTGTGGTTTAATTTCGACTTCAGACGGTCCGACGATAATACGGTCAACAAAGTCGTGGTCATCCCAGCGGTGTCAGAAATTTCTGATAAGCCGCAAAATGCCAGAATATTCACGGTGTTGAACTTGCGGTCTGGATATTGTCAGGTTCCAATCAAGCAAGTGGATCGAGATAAAACGACTTTCACAGTGGGAGAAAACGTTATTGCGTCGAATGTATGCCGTTCGTATGCCTTTTACGTTCAGATAACCGACGCTGACGGTAATGGGTAGATTAAGCACTACTATTATCTATACAGACGGCACTGTCGTCTGTGGTGTCAATGAGGCAGATCATTCGATTCATGTTTCAGTTTTGTTGCAGGAGACTGAACAAGGCGTCCTACGGATCAACAGTTCAGGGTTACAACCGACGACACAAACAATAGTGGTTCTCGGTCACATGTATAGTCAGGGCGGGGTAAGACATAGCCCGGCAAACCGATGACGATTGAAGTTACTGCGGTGTCAACACTGAAGGGGACGTTGTGGCATTTTCATGTTCGCCTTCGGTCCTGCGTTCAACTCACCACAACTCTCAATTAGCTCACAAGCACATCATAAGAAACGCTGAATAAGAATTTCCTGTTTCACTGGTCGGATAGAGACAATCAAGCATTCGTCAATGTGCAGCGAGTGATGAAGAGTGGAGAATTGAACGTGAAGTTGCCAGTGACTGGGCAGAGCTTCATTGTCTCAACAGATGCGAGTGATGTGTGAATGGAAGCGGTTTTGACGTATGAGGATGGTATTGTCGAGTATGCCAATCGGGTGCTAAATTCCAGCAAACGAAGTTATTTGACAACAAAATGAATGCTTAGCGACAGGTGTGCATTGGAAAGATGGAGGCCATACATGTTGGACCATGGCTCCCTTGTGAAGATGAACCACAAATCATTGGACTAGATGAAATCAGTGAAGGATCCCCGAGGAATACTCGTTCGTTTGGCGCTACGACTGCAGGTGTAGGAATTTACTGCTCGGCATGAATGTCGAAACAGTATTATGTTTCTGAATCAGTTTCGCTGGCGCAATACGTGGATGAGATTCGAAATGTGTCGTTGGGGTTGGCATTAGTGATTTGGGAAGGATTCGTGGAGGTTGGGACTAGCATGGAGGATGGATGCAGCACTCCCGGGAGGTGACTGATCAAGTCCTATTGGGGGGTTGACCCGGAGTTGAGAGAACTATGGTAGTTTGAACGAATAATGTTTCAACTAGATCATTCTTTTCAAGGGCGAAGTGTGGTGATGAGGGACGATCACACGATAAGAGGTTCTGTGTCCATAAATAGGAACATGCGTGGTATTGCTAAACAGATTGGGAGCATTACAACTCGCTCGTAATGTTTTGTTATTCCCAATCTGTTTATCAATAATATGTTAAACGCGGCGCCCAAACTGTTCAACTTCATTCGTACTAAATTTGGTGCGAATATCCTACAACTGACGAACATGCGTGATCATCGGAAAAACCGGAGGAAAATATGGGAGGGAACATTTAAGTTCACATTGTCAAGAAATGGTGTTTTCGTGCATGAAGGTGGCATTGGCGACTGTGGTGTCCCTAGATGTGTTTCGTGCAAATGGCTGTTTTCTTTTAAGGTGGTTTGAGGAACACACCAGCGATGTTGCCCTTCCGAACAAACAATATTTTCGGCTCAAAATGAAAGAAGTTTTCAAAGTGAATACAATACATTTAACCGCCGTGCAAGCTGCCAAAACCGATTGTCTAAGGCGGCATTCATCAAAACTCCCACGTGTTCAGATGCAGTGTAGGTTTAAAGGGCGTAACCATGAGAAGCGATGGCAAGTAAACAGATCATTTGCGTATGTTGTGTATGGATGTTGTGTGTGGATCAGTTGATTTTGGATCTGTGCCAAATCAAGAAGCACGATAAGAGTAAACACTGGGTTTTCTACAGAATATAGACAGGAAAGGCATTTGGCTCCTGAAAATAATTTGGCATTGACCAGTTGATTTGCAGAGAAAGTGGTTTTCAAGTAAATAAGTCATAAAGAAACAGCAGGTGTAGCCGCATTGTCTCAATCCGACCAGATTTTGAACGGAATTATTGTACCTCCATATCCATGCACGAGGGAAAATTAGGGATTGCAACCTGGTGTGCAATGAGGTGTTGTCCTTCGGATTCCGCTGTCCACATCATATGTGATTGAGTGGATCGTGTGAGTTCGATTTGTGGATCGGTTTGGTTGGCCACGTGTAACGTCAGAGGAATATTCCACAGTGATCAACCGCTGTTAGTGTGCACACAGTAAACGTGGATGAGGGCGGAACAAGCCTCTGACAAAATAGTGCATATAACCGCGTTGCAGAAACCAGAAGGCAATCAGGCGACTTCAATTCATAGACCTGATAATGGCTTTAGGAATACGGTTATTTGGAAACGGCATTAGTTGGAGAAACTGAACCGTTTTCTGTCAGGCACGTGTGAGCACGCGAGAGTTAGAAATAGAACAAACTAATCCGACTTAGATTGAACTTCAGACGACTTGATGAACCCACTCCGTTGAGAACGAGTATGTGACCAACAACTTGACCAGTGGATTAATTCGTCATCACATGTGGGCTATGCAGATCTGATGTGTGCCTGATTAGTATCCGGAGTTGACAAGGCATGAACAGATGAATTTCGGGCGGATCCAAATTTCTTTACCTTTGTTGTCACGGTTATTAAGCAATTGACAGTAAAAACACTCCTTTGATGAATAAGGAATAGAACCACTGTAACAGAATATTAGCATAAATCAGCGCCTTGTTTGCACATCATGTTTGTTTTGCAGAACTCTCTGGCTGCTACTGACCCGAGCATTTTGCGTTCTTATGTTTCCCTCTGATGTAGATTTGTCTCTCAAGTAGACAGCAAACGGACTAAGGATGAATTATAATGACATAATATAACCTCTACCTGGTAGAGTCTTCTTTCCATTTGTCCTATGATTTATACATCCATAGAGAGCTATGATTCGAGAACGGTTATTCGTGCACTGTTGATGTGAACTGATCAGTAGAAACGATGTAACGCAATACAGTTTTCAGGTTTGAAATGGCCATCAATATAAGGGAGATAATATTTGGACAGCTAACTATTTGATTAGGATAGTGTTAGGTTGGTTGCCCTTCGCAAAATTGTGCTCGAATAACTGGCAAAGCGGTAAAATTCCGTTATGCGTGGTATTCACAGCCGGGAAATATCCCATGTAGTATTGCGTGTCTAACGTTCGGGTTAGACGTAGATGGTAGGTGTGGTAAAATCCAGGCGCACTGCATTCAGTAGAATCGTTCGTGTAAACCAACCGAAAAGACTCTAGCGGGATGACGCGGTTATGCGATGCAAACTCTGTTTGTTCATAGGAAATTCACTTAGAAGGCTTATAAACAGGAGATGACTGTGCAAGTGTACATCGATCATAACCACAGTCCAAGTGGGTCAGTGAATGTGTCGTTGGACTTGACCGCCAGCATCAGCTAAATGTACTGAATGATTTTCACACTAACCCGAATCTCTTGTCCATTACTGTAGGTGAATAAGCCACAAGCCGTCCTGCGACCATACAGCCATCTGACAGAAATACCACGTTTAGCCGGCAAAACAGACCATTGGTTTCGAGTTTGATATACTAATGCTTTTGTTAATGACGGAGACAGCGACTAGGTTTGATATTCATACACACCTCACGAACACGAAAAGAGAGTGTCATATGTCGTGTATCGGTTGTTGTGACAGCTTCCTGCATCTGAATTCGTTTCTCAATGACAGCAATAGTATGCACAGGAAGGATGGCAGGACCGGTGAGTGGATTAGTTGTGTGTTCTCTAAGACAGAACAAGCTACGGAAGACATGGAAATCCACCCGTGTACACACCGATGTCTAAGCCGGTATTCCCAAAGTGTGTGTCGCCTACAGGCGGGTTGTCATAATACCTGTTGCTTCAAACATTTCTGAATTCATGATAGATGGCGGATATTCGTGCTTGGAGAAGACCTCTGAGTGATGAGGTTTCCAACCTCCCGAATTGTTTCGTTCTCATCACTTTGGTCCACTCACAGTACAGGCGATGGTAACGAATCATCACGTGATCACCAACCGTAGTTATACTAACTCCTTTAGTGACGCTTCAGATTTGACACTTATCCCTTGATGACCTTTCCGGCTCGAATACTGGAAACAAACACCGATATGGCTCTGAGGTTTTCAAGTTACCTTATGAGGTTTGTGCTTGCTGTTTAGAATGTAACTGACTCCACGAAACAGTACGCTTCAATGAGCCAACCTGAATCACCCAGTCAACACCTGATGCACATCATGAGAAATGCTTCGACGGCGACCAACAGTAGAAGGTAAGTATCTCCCAACTGTCAACTCACTGAGTATATCTGCTGATTTTTCTTGGCTCATGCACAAACTGTCTTGCATGTGCTTTATGCACGTTCTTGATCGTTATTATTCGGAAGACTGTTCAATGGGTTCTGTCTCCAACTCACAACCCCAACTTTCTGATGAACATTTCACATAACTATGCTTCTCGAAATTTACTACTCTCAAGGAACTGAGTCATCAGCCTGTCGGTTACAAAGAACATACAAGAATGCCACCTACGTTGAGTCACCCTTAGTGAACTTCATTAACACACTTTGACGGCGTCGTTGTGGAATAAACTGTCTTGAACATCGATTTGGGAAAATCCTATGTTCCAGGCATTAGGTAGAACGAGAGAACTAAACCTTGCGGCAAAATGCATTGTACAATGAAATGGGACTAACAACTTGTTGTGGTTGTGAATACAACCACAAATGTGTGGTCAATAAGTCAGTATTTCCGGTTACAATTCCGAAGGTATGCCAACCTCCACATCCATAGAGAGATTGATGCAGTGACCGAAGGGAATGTAATTCCTCCGAACATTCTCACGCTAATATGTCTTCTCCTGCATTCACGTCTTTCACCTATGATTACCCGTCCGTTTGTCACTACAGGTGTCGATCCAAGCTCAGCGACATTTCACTCGAATGTGCAGCGGTATGTGTACAATGGGTTGTGTGCTCTGCTAAACAACATGCCATTCAGCTGTTTGTTTGATTGATGTTGCTTGGGTTGTTGTGAGGGTAGGTCGTTTGAAGTAAACGAGACTGTCCTTCCGGTAAACAATTCATGGGTTGCACTCCGGATGGTTTCCTCAGTTCTTGCGTGTCTGTTCTGTTTAGGTGGTGATCATTGCCGTTGGTGCCAGAGTAGGCTAGCATAAAATACTCTACGATTGTCCAGCAGATTCAGAAATACAGATTTTGCTGTAGTTTGTTGATTTATCCTCCTGGTTATTTCCAGATGGGACTGTGTACAACTATTGAAAGCAAGCAAATCGGAGAAACGATATTTTATATTACAATCTTATCCCATTATTTCTAACTGCTGTGACTGATAAACATTGCTGAAGAAATTTGTGGTAAAGTGATGATTTTGCAAACAGAGGTTTAGTAGGCACGACTAATTTGCAGTGGTCCTCGAAGTGGTTGGGTGATCCAGAATTTTCCGGACGGCCACGTGGCTAACGTGGTTTCACCTGTGGACCAGAAGAGTTGATAGACGATACCGAGCTGAATGTGACAGCAGTTCAACCGAACGATTTATATAGCTGCCATGGATCTGTGCTAACTCTTCGGAAAACAAACTGACATTAGTGCAAGGACCGCCGAAGTGGAGATGCGGGTTTTTGTGTGCCTTTGACAGTGCATGCAGCCGGGCGTCCTAACCGAAACGGAAGTACGGTGTGACCGCAGTGGGTTGTGACATCTTTTTGTGCCCATCTTTAAATATTCCCTCGTGAGGTGGATTAAGAACTTCCCTGCTGTTCATGAGCATCGTTCATAAAAATCAACTATTCCTGCTGACATTTTAAAGCCCTAGTGATCTTCGCCTCACCCGTAGTGTAACATTCGCAGACACAATGTTATTCGTGATTGGTGCTTGGTTGCATGGAAAACGATTCTAATTAAACACGTCCCCAACTAGTCTCTGTTCAGGTCCTTTTCTAGATAACTACAAATTCAGCGCACACACCTCACTGCACGTCTCTTTTACTGTCTCAAGTGAACTGAGTAACTTGCCAGCGTAACACACTGTGACTGTTTTGAGTGAAGTTGCCGGTACAGAAGAGACAGGTACACAAAGCACCTTCGTAGCGTGACTCAGTGAAGTTAGTCTGCTGTGTTCACTTTTTAAACAGTGATAAAATATACATAAAATGAGCAATACCAAATATTGCCGTGAGTTTAAATGATACTGGATTGTAAGTGCACAGTTCGAATTTTTTAACGATTGAATATATAAAGGTGTAGTTAACTGAAACCAAAGGAATGCTGTTAAAACTTATGTGTTAATTCGGGCATGACGGAAATTGTATAGCTGAAGTCACAATTTGTAAACTGGTGCACGAAATCCGAATGATGCTTTTCGTCAAAGTTGGCTACTTACTGGTCAGACACACAAAACATCAACAGGTTTACCATTTCTAATATTACCAGGTCGTATGCAAAATCATGAGTACACATGCAACTGGCAAACTTGGCGGGTTGCACCCAGGTAAGCCCTGGAGACATATTGCACATGTCACGATTTCTGCAGCCATGATTGTGTTCTGCCAATAGCAGTTGATTACCCAGTAAGTATAAATAGAGAACGAGCGATTACGCCAGTGTGGATCGGCAACCACGTAACATGAAGCTTGCGTTCTGGTTGGCAGTCGTTCTCCTGCTAGTGAAAGGTGAGTATTTCTCAAGTCGTTTTCGTCTCTATGGTAACCGCCTTCAGTTTATTTTGTTATCAGTCAATATGACGTTTAGTGAATTAGTTAGCACATTTGTTAAGTACATGCATAAACGTTGGGAACAACAATCTGACGGTTTGGATTTAGACAATGAGAGTTGAGAAGACACACTAAGATAACTCATGAAATACCAGCATAATGTTCGTTTGAACCTACACGACAGCCTAACGTTCGACCGTTAGAATAGACCTGCAAAATAGTACAATAATCTGTTGGTCAACAAAAAGTATTCACGAAATAGCGTCATACGCTAATGAGATTCCAAGCTGTAGCATAGGAATACTCATGGGAGTAATTAAAGAGTCAACCCCGTTCGATTAGGAGAATAGACACGTATCTACTAACACATCAGACCTACGAACATGCCAGTTGAAAGGGACTGGTTAAATAATTAGTTTGCAACTTGCTCATAGGACAGGTGACTGTGCGGATATAGGCTTCGACTAGCAAAGTGAGCTGTTGCGGATTGAATAGTCTACGCACAAATGCCAATACTGATTATTCGAAGCACGAAAAATCCGATCGAACAGTGGTAGTTCGAAAACATTCAGCTGGAAACGTGAGAATCCAAATTAATAGCGCATACAGAAGAAAGAGAGGCAAAGAGAAGCCTGAAATACAAGTACGAAAATATAGTAAGGAGGGGAAAAAAGTAACAGGCATATAATGCAGAATGTGCTCTCACTGAGTTCACAGATATAAAGAAATGAGAAAAATTACATGAAAATGGCATAAAAAAGAGCGTAAGCCCAAAAAGCTGAGCAAAACGAAAATTGATATACACAGAGAAAAAAAGAAAAATGACGAAAAAGGGGAAAAAGAACACGAAGGAACCGAGAGCACGAGGGACACAGGAAAAAAGGAAATAAAAGAGGTGAGGAAGAAAAACAACAGTAAATCATGATCATGAAAAGCGGGGCAGAAGCGAATGTTTGGTGCTGGTTCAATTGTAGCGAGAAGGCGTCCAACAAAGCACAATCTTCATTGTTCAAATCGCCACGTGCAACGCNTGATTACCCAGTAAGTATAAATAGAGAACGAGCGATTACGCCAGTGTGGATCGGCAACCACGTAACATGAAGCTTGCGTTCTGGTTGGCAGTCGTTCTCCTGCTAGTGAAAGGTGAGTATTTCTCAAGTCGTTTTCGTCTCTATGGTAACCGCCTTCAGTTTATTTTGTTATCAGTCAATATGACGTTTAGTGAATTAGTTAGCACATTTGTTAAGTACATGCATAAACGTTGGGAACAACAATCTGACGGTTTGGATTTAGACAATGAGAGTTGAGAAGACACACTAAGATAACTCATGAAATACCAGCATAATGTTCGTTTGAACCTACACGACAGCCTAACGTTCGACCGTTAGAATAGACCTGCAAAATAGTACAATAATCTGTTGGTCAACAAAAAGTATTCACGAAATAGCGTCATACGCTAATGAGATTCCAAGCTGTAGCATAGGAATACTCATGGGAGTAATTAAAGAGTCAACCCCGTTCGATTAGGAGAATAGACACGTATCTACTAACACATCAGACCTACGAACATGCCAGTTGAAAGGGACTGGTTAAATAATTAGTTTGCAACTTGCTCATAGGACAGGTGACTGTGCGGATATAGGCTTCGACTAGCAAAGTGAGCTGTTGCGGATTGAATAGTCTACGCACAAATGCCAATACTGATTATTCGAAGCACGAAAAATCCGATCGAACAGTGGTAGTTCGAAAACATTCAGCTGGAAACGTGAGAATCCAAATTAATAGCGCATACAGAAGAAAGAGAGGCAAAGAGAAGCCTGAAATACAAGTACGAAAATATAGTAAGGAGGGGAAAAAAGTAACAGGCATATAATGCAGAATGTGCTCTCACTGAGTTCACAGATATAAAGAAATGAGAAAAATTACATGAAAATGGCATAAAAAAGAGCGTAAGCCCAAAAAGCTGAGCAAAACGAAAATTGATATACACAGAGAAAAAAAGAAAAATGACGAAAAAGGGGAAAAAGAACACGAAGGAACCGAGAGCACGAGGGACACAGGAAAAAAGGAAATAAAAGAGGTGAGGAAGAAAAACAACAGTAAATCATGATCATGAAAAGCGGGGCAGAAGCGAATGTTTGGTGCTGGTTCAATTGTAGCGAGAAGGCGTCCAACAAAGCACAATCTTCATTGTTCAAATCGCCACGTGCAACGCCACGTGCAACGCGCGCCCTCTCGTTTATAAGTCATAATTCCAATCCAAAACACCCCCCGGTTTCCGTTCGCATGTCGTGTGCACTTCTGACCGGTTTACGTGTGTGATCGGCCACTTCTAACGGGGGCTTTCTGCCTGCCATTCCTAGTCTGTTTGTCCGATTTCGTTGCGCGAGAGCTCGACCGGCTGCTCGCACTGTCCGCCATCCACCCAAAGTTGGCCTTGACCGTACTCCAAAATCGTGTCGAGAAGTTTCTCTAAATTTTGAAAAAACCACAACACCGATATCGCCGTCTGTGGTATTTAGCAAGCAATGACACGCCAGATCGTATCATCGAGAGGAGCGATGAATCATACAGTGGCGCACACTGATATTGATAGGATCGCGGCAGGCGACAGAACATACATACTACTCGAATTCAGGGATCGGGTCGGCCGAAAAAAAACAAAAATATAGGCAGAGGAAATCCACCACAAAATCGCAAGTGATGCATCCGGTCACTGCATCTGATCAGTTTGATCAGATGCACTGTTGCATTTTGCACGTCTCCACGAGCACAGGATCGTGGTGGGACAAGAGTCGGACACGTTCCAGTTAGCATATGGTAGCATTCTGATCATCACGTGTGAAGAATAATTCATGATCAATGGTCAATTGACTGGGGACTGGTGAATGTGGGTATAGGAATTGGAATTCGTCTGATCCTCACCA
>QNGE01007795.1:4700-20783 GCA_008508345.1 Paragonimus westermani
GTACCGGGTAATTTGACCATACAAGCGACTGGAACTTGGTTGTCTCTTATAGTTATTTGAGATGAGTTGACTGCCTTGTTAATACTCAGACGATGTTACAAATGTATCGTAGAAATATTCCAGTCACTGTTTTGTCTCACTGCCTGATCTATCTCAGTTGCTGATGTCCACACCCGGTCACTTTTGAGTGTATCAGTGTGATGTATTTGTTAACATACTGACTCTTTCATGGTAGAGTGGAATTTTATATTTGCTGTTTTTCATTCGCTTTTTCATGCAGCTACCTCCGATCGCCATTTTATTATAGGCTGCCCAGTTCTCGAAATGCCTCCTTGTCCTCTGTTAGTGGCTGATGCGTAAGCTGCCGCGAACGGAGGCACAGTTTGGTCAGGCTCATGTCCGTTTTTGAGTGGGTTAGTGAGTAAATAACCGATGAACTCATTCTTATGAAGCAGTTTACCTTTCGATTCATCGTTGTCCGTGAAACTAAAAACTTCCTTGCCGTTTGATGCTTACCCACTTGTGATGAATCTCTCCCATATTTCGGAATATCTGCTCAGAAGTGTGAGTCAGACACAGTGTTCCGGCCAAGATCACTCTCCTGTCAGTGGCAAATTGGAATTTAATCCTGAAAATACAGTTGATGGTACATCTCTTACGGACGTGTGCGAAAATCCTCACCAGCGATGCTCTAACATGTGTAATCTGGACGAAGACATACAATTTAACCATTATGATGACAGTCACTCTGTTGGCCTGCATTGTACTCGCGGAGATACACCGGAGCAGGATTCTACATGGTATGTCGTAATAATATACTTATTTCGTTTCTTTGAATACTATTGTGACTGACCTTATGCTTACACTAGCCTACAAACTCTTCCCTTTTTAATAGACATTCAGGTCGTGAAGCACGAACCTTTCTAATCACCAACAACGTTGTTCTGGGATGGACAGTTTATAACGCTAATCGCCGAATACTAAGGTAGCACTTCGTTACCACCTACAACATCCTATCCTTTCTTTTCCTTTGCAGTTCTCATGGCATCATCAATGTTAGACTGAGGCATTCTATTCCGTGCAATCTAGTTGTCCCCAAGAGTGTTCCCTCGGACTAACATCATCATCATCATCAAGGGAGCCAGTGTAACGTTTGAAATACCCTTCGTCATAGTCCTATTCTTTAATCGTAAGGAAGCTGTCTTGCTGACGATGCCTTAATTTCATCTGCAGCCTGGTTTTTGTTTGCAAGGTGTAGGCACTTTGATGCTGAATGTTGAGATATAGACGTAAATGTACTTTTTTAGCAGTCAGGTCCCTTCCCGCTTTCTTCCCTTCTCTCTTACTACACAGAGTTTGCTTTTCTTTGTGGTTGTGTGGCAATCATTGATGTATTGTCGCTTATGATGATGATGAGCAGATGTGTGACTTTACATCATCTGTTTGTAAGTTTCACTAGTTGAAGGTGACAATTATCTGATACACATGGTTTTGTGATAAACTCATAGGGCTCATGAGTTATCGCGTTTCGCTTCTTATGTTCGTCCAAATGAGGCTCCACACATGATCCACCGTCGTAGGTAGAGTGAGAGGTAGTGTAATTCGGTCACTGCTAACTTGCTACATTCAAGCGACATTATCTCGTATGTGTACTTCAAACTGAGATTTATAAGACCCGACTCCTCTGGCACACTGCTGCTGCAAAGGCCAGACGCGCTACACAACCCATAACTGATGTTTGCTTGCTTTGGGGCAACATGAATACTTTGCGTGCGTTATTATTACGTTAGTTTTTCTGATGGAAGTTCGGGTTGAACTTTGGCAACCAAATCAAAACAGCGTTGGACCTACCATAAAAGTGAATTCATCATAAGTAACCGCTGCGGACATGAATCAATCAGTTATCCCATGATTTCATTTGCGCAGTAGGAGCACGCCGACACCTTTTCAGTTCTGCCGGCTGTGGTACGATATGCTTCAGTACCTACCCCGAGAAACAGTGCCTTTTAGCAAGGCTCACTTGATCCATCACAAAAGTACATATTCTGTGTGCTGCCATGTCACGCGGCACAATGACCCAAGGTCAAACAATAATGATCATAAAGTTCACATCCGCGGGCAGCGAACTGCGATTTATTACCAAACTAAAAAAAATGTGGGGGGTAAATATGTACTGTTGCCAGCTAGTGGTAGCAAGTTGCGATCAAAGTGTCGACCATACTAGCTAACAAGAAGAAAACAGCAGTTTTTCGTCCGGCGGTTGCAGTTACACTGTTGTCACTCTTTCGTTACTTCGGACGTTTGCCATATTTTTGAGCGCTACTTGACATGATATCACGTCGACCCATCAAATGCAAAAACAGACAAACCGTTGGGTTTTTACCTTGTCACGAGTACTTCCGTCGCACTTTTGCTGTGTAGTGGTTTTGAGAGCACCGGTGCTCGTGGACTGCGGATGGATTTGATATTTTCGGACCTGAAGGCCTCTTTCTTAACGCTGATTGTTGAGAGATTATCTTTAGCATACGCCATGCAACCGTAAATGGCTTGCCACACTCAAGACCAGTCTGTTTCATTGCGGTTATAATCTGCTGCAATTATGTATGTGAACGGCGTCATCAGTGGCCGTCTGCTTGTTTTCTACGCACAAACTTTTCTATGATAATTATTCAAAATGGATATCGACGCGTCTGTCAAGTGATCCAGTTGTGCACGACACCGCACCACGCACGGAGCGCCGTCGCCTAATCAATTACTGCCTTTCTGTATCCCTCCGTCAGAACGGACATATTTACGGGGTGTGTGGATAGAATAGCCCTGTTACTAAAGCGTCATTGTGTGGCAGTTAAGCATTAGTGTTAACCACTGATGTATTGCTGTCTATGATGATGATGATGAAAGCGTCATTACGATGTGCTTCAGTGTACCGAAATGTCACAGCTCACGCTGACAATGACTGGACGTTGTGGGTTTTCTCAAAACGTACCACCTCTCTGTTGGTGATTACCTTGATTCAACTGCATCTGCGGGGACTTTTACAACACCGTACTTTTCCAGTCGTGTTATTCACCAGACAGTTTTCTTGTTAACGTTTGATACCACTGTTTACCCAATGCTGTCGCATCTTTGCGCTCCACATGCCATCAGTCTGCCGAAATTGATCGAGTTTGGCCGTCCTCGTCACTGCTTTGAGTACACCGAAACCAATCTTGTTGAACGTAGATTGCTTAGGCGTCACGAAGTGTGCTCGTGTGCGGAAGTCATTTTATAAGTGCTGGTTTGATCATAACAGTGTGCGTAAACATTGGGGGCGATCGGGTCAGCCGATCAGATACGTTTCATTGCCGTATTTAATGTTTAGTCCGTGGATTTTCCAGTCCTCTGTGCACTTGCTGCACGAACGGTTATACTGTGCGGACTGTTGTATGTTTGACGTCAAAAAGGCATCCTAAATGCCTTTGAGCGAAGTGATGTGCAAAATCTGTGTGCGAGCCATTTTTCGTTTTGATTCGAACGCTTGGCCTATCCGCATTCAAAATATCGATGGACTTTCTGTGTTTAACCATCATTATCTCTGTCACTTTCGCGGCGTCCAGTGGAGTGACCCTGTAACTGGTTTGACCTTTCACGTGGGCGTATTCCGGAATACCCCGACTAGTCGACCAGTTTATTAGAATGTAAAACGAACTGAGGATGAGTTCATTGACAGCAAAGAGAGCCTAGATGCAATGACGTGAAATCGAAATTTTGTTGAACATTGTAATCCTTGGAGCAGTTCGTTTTCGCGGGCCAGCGCATATTCGTAGATCATCAGCTTTGCATGGAAACCGTAACTGTTGTGGCTCAAGATGCCGCCAGTGGTCACGACATCTCTCTGGATAGCAATGGGAATCGAAGGAAACAAAATGCAATAATTACTAAAGAGGAATGAATAAAATAATAAAGGACAACGTAACACATGACATGCAACAGCAGTAGTTTTTTCACTGCATGCGATTTTTGTATGTTCTTTTTTTTTCCTATCTACTGGCTAAGGACTATCACAACTATCCACACAAATGCGTTTCCGCTCCAGCATCACTAATCAGCAGCCCAGGAGCCAGGAGACTCTTATGTAGGTCGAACTTTCTCATGGTTATACGATGTCGTTTACTGTTCATCGTACCGTTTTCTTTTCAGTCACACCCAACATGTGTGCACGAGACGTGTTATGGTGAGCGCTGAGCAAGCTGGTATGAAGCGCGCCGAACAATTTTAACCGATAAAGTGGAAGCCATTTCGTGTGTGGAGGGGATGTGTTTCCGACACGTCACTCAACCTCATCATTTTTCGCGTGGTGCCACCACTCCACATGGGCATCGTCTCATTTCGGTAAACTGTTCATTTGAAAAATAATCGCTAAACCCGAGTTTCGGCCTTGGTGGAATGAATGCAACTTAACATTTGGATATGATAATTCGGTCGTGCCTAGTATTGCACTCAGTGTGTAACGCGGTTATTGCATAGATCTGTGGACCAGGGCTTCATTCCCGGTCGTAGAAGGGACGTTTACTTCTGGGGGGAGCGAAATACGGATCTTGTACTTCTTTTCGAAAAGGACTGGCTTAATAGTAGATCTGGATTTGGAGAACACGATCAGATAAGAGTGCTGTTCAAATTTTAGCAAGCGGCTTCTCCGGAAACTTGTCAGCAATGATTTCATTCTCATGAGTTTGGCCAAGTATGTGCTACGCCGGCACTGAAGGTGCTTTAAGATAATAATTTGTGACAGTGCTTTAGAGGCATGGTGAGGATCTTTTCTTTCTTGATAAGGTCCTTCTTTTGCAATGTTCAAATTTCCCTTCACTACTGATGATTTCATCATGTGAATATGTGGTATCGCAGGCTTTTAATTTGCATAGCTATTCACAAGGAACTTTGTTGATGCTGCCTTCTTTTCACTTGCAACTCGACCATTTGTTCTCATGGCTGCTATCATTTATTTTATGTTCGAGTCTTGATCACTTTTTGCACTGTTTTGCACTCAAGGTAGGGCATTTTCTTCTTGTTTTGGTTTTACTCATGAACCGGTATAGGTGCTGTCAATAATGTTAAATGTCCAGATCAATAACCGTGGCTGTACATCAGCTGGTGATATTTGTTTTTGTGGATTCCTGGTATGTCCAAACCTGTGTTGCTGACTTAATCACCCAAAAAATCCTTCCCCAAGTGCTCTATTCTGTTAAGCTGAGCATAACGTAAGTGAAGAGTGAAAGAAGAACGATCTCCCTTGGTGAACGTCATTTTCAACGAAACTAAGCTGACAACTTCTTGCAATTTTGTGTTAGGTTTCCTTGATGACACCGCAGCAGTTCCAATGAATCTACGCCTGTTACCCTGCATCCTCTACCCATACCGATCGGCACTGTGATTAGTCGAATCAAAGGTGATTTTCTCTTCCAAACTACTTGTTATTTTTTTAGATTGCGTTAGTTAATACAGACCAAATTGTAATTCTATCATTTACTTGCAGTTTGGAGACCTCCGTGATTGTCACTTAGCTTTTCAGGCCTACGTATTGGACATATACAATATTTAGAATACTGGCTGACCGCTACTTTGCACCGTTCTGTAGAACTAACAGAGTTACCTTCAATGGTTCAGCAAGTCATACTTGCCTCGATTCCGGTGGTCTAATAACTTCGACTGTACAACACTGAACACTGTTCTTTTCACACCAAAAGTACCCGAATGAGGAACAAATAATCGGTGAGTACAACTGGTGATGGTGATGATCGGTAACAATATTCAGATGTCTTTAAAGATTTTAGAAGGCCTTTGAAATTCACGTGGGTAACTGTTGGTGACACTGGGTAAAGGGTAATTTGACAATCACGCAAAGCACTGAGCCGACTGTCCCCATCAGTACTTCTTCCGTCTTTTCTTCTCGATGATACTGCTCTTGGTCTACTGACGTTTCATCACCGTGTTTGCAAAGGGCTTCCTACTAAATGCCGGTTTTAAAGTTTGATCGTTAAGCACCCCAACGCTTTTCAAAGGTCATGGCGTCTTATCGTCATCCTTTACGGGGAATACAAGAAAACCCTAACAAATAGTAGTGCGCTGTGATCTGAACAGCCTTAATTCTTCGAAGAACGCACACGTTTATGGAGTATGAGCAAAATAAGACTCATTGTTTTTACTCCATGGCTTGTGTATTAATTGGCGCTGTTTGTCTACTTCCCATTGGTCAACCTGCATCGGTAGTTTCGATCGCACTTGACTGAGCTGTGCAGCCTTTACTTTAGTTGTTTTCCGTTGCTTGGAGGCTTGGTTTCAAAGAACTGCCGTAATTTTTCTACATTCTAGTACGCAATTGGCTGTTATATTCCGACAAACTAGGCTTGCCTTATTCGAAACCTCCGACTCATTCGCTGGTTCAGCTATCAAACGAACACATTGATCGAAAATCGTTGGAGGTAGTGTACAACTTCACAACTCCTTCCCCTTCTTGATAAATTCATCCCCTTCTCGCCTGCTTGGAGTAATTTGTCTCCTGGTCACGACCGCCTTCGTCAATTGCCACCTGCTTTCCTAAGTTGTCATCATTCCTTCCCCCGAACGCGCCCCTCCATTTTTAGTATATAGGAACGACAACATTCACCTGGACTCACTTCTTCGCTTCACTGCTTTGGATTGTTTAGAACGAATTGAACCCTAACTTTCTCCTCTCCCCCTAGACTGCACCGCTGTTTAGCGTACATAGTTTAACAGCAACAAGGTTGAACTTTTTCACGATTTCGAACTTTTCCAGTTTCCCTGTATTGTTGTCGGCTGGGACAACACAGGCAGCAAAAGGCGTTCTGAGTAGTTGTTTGCTCTCCAGAATGGTTCTTCACGGTAGTCATAGCTGGCATATATTCCAAGGTTATGCTTTGATGAATGTTTGGTTGCTTTTATTCCAAAAATAACGTTTTAACTGTTATTGGGTTCGTTGGCACGTTTTTGAGACGCGTCATGCCAACAGGACCATAATCAGCATTTCACTGTGCTATCTTCACGAACGCAGCCATGTTATTTGTCTGCTTTTCTCTTATTCGTTCACGGTAAAGTTTGATCGCTGTGACGTAATCTGAAAGCGGGACAGTTTCATACATGCGACTCTTGGTTGTCAC
This sequence comes from Paragonimus westermani, assembly GCA_008508345.1. Classification (NCBI taxonomy): domain Eukaryota; kingdom Metazoa; phylum Platyhelminthes; class Trematoda; order Plagiorchiida; family Troglotrematidae; genus Paragonimus; species Paragonimus westermani. Next base: position 11,855 of record QNGE01007795.1, read on the forward strand.
GCAGTCACCTTCCTTATAAAGTACCTGCTTGCCCCAGAGCAGCCTTTGACCTCCCGTCGTTGCCATCACCGACTACTCCTTTCCGGTTTAACTTGAGAAATTGGTATGTCTTGTCTCATAGTTCTGGTTGTGTTTTTATACGCTTCCTGTGTAAGCTAAAGTTGGCTCTACCTGTCATACACGCAGATAATCCACAGTGTTGTAGGATTGTTGTCCTCTTCAGTTGACCCACATCTAGTGGACCGTTCGCAAGGGTGGCGCAACGTGCATTTTAGAGAGCCACGAACGCCCTATGAATTGGTCAGTGCAGTTTTCTCTACGGTCTATCGAGGTGTGCCATGGGTGCCGTCTACTCAGAAAGCGTAGTGCTAACAGCATTGTTCACTGAGATCACGCACGCTTAGAAAAGAAGGAGACAAGTTGTTCGTACGAACTCTGATTGTTTCCTCAAGTATGATTTACAAGTATTGCTTAACAGGATTGGTATCTTACCAGTTGACAGTGTCTTCCGACATAGTAGTTTTGCTGTACGATTATAGACCGTGACCGTAAAAGCTCAATGGTTTCAAACGCATTGCATTGATTGTTTGCAGTCGCACACATCGGACGGCACCAGGAGGCAAACTGATAGGGTTTTTGGGAAGTGAAATTTTCAGAATAACACTAGCTGTTCCAATGTATCGGCCGAGGTAATTTTGTTATTTATCAGTGTTGTTTACCATTTACTCCGTCATGTGCCGTTCTTCCGCTCATTAGCTTAAGGCGTGGTTTCCTAATTGGTGGCTTCGACAGATGAAATTGTAAGTAGGCACTGATACGTTCAGAATTATGATTTTTTTCGATGCTCCGGACTGACGCAGCCTAGCCTTAGCTGAAGTCGACGAGACGTATGGCGACCATTCGGATTCTGCAGCATGTGCATCCTCTTTGATTAAGTTGTCCGTTAGCTGTCTTGTGGATGCACTTGTTTGTCCACTATTCTTAGCCACGTCAGCATTGCCTGTTGAAGCGCAGTTGTAGAGTTGATATGAAAGCAGTCATATCGTTCCTGTTTTTGCTCTCAGCTTGGATTGTCTTTTCTCATTTTCGTGGTGGCTAGACTTCATCGTCAGAGCTTGGTGAACCTACTACTGATGGCGGTTCATAATTTCGTTGTATCCATTTATTCCTCGTCTTTTTTCTCTATTCATCCATTAAAACTGCTGCTGCTCGTTGTTTCACTGACGACTGCCACTAGTACAACACCAACGGGTCCAAATCGCAATTGAATTAACGCATGTTCACAGTTTTCCGAGTCACATCGTTCCTCTCATCAGACATTCTGGTCAAAGGGCTTCTCGTATAAAGTTCGTGGAATTCTGTCTCAGGAATATATATGGAACTTCCTTTCGTTAGTTATTGATCGTTGTTTCAATAATGGAAAAACGTAAGCAGTGCGTAACCTCTGTCCCGTTCAGTGGCTGTTAAGGAGGTTACCTAGATTGATCAATGGCTGGCATCTTTCTTGTCTGCCTGTCACCTCTGTGTTTCGTCAGGGGTGGATGTTTTTCAAAGCCTCAAACCTGCAATCTATCTACTGAAAGGAGATTGGACTGGGGCGGTTTCCTGATTAGAGCAATTTCAGCCCATCAGAATCCACGTACAAGCTGATGCAAGCGGATCCATGGTCGATCGGCGCCAACCAATCGAAACGACGATTAGCTGCTACATCGGATTTGTTTGTAGTAAGTGGTGACTAAAACTAGCCACCTTTAAACAGCCGAATTTCGTAGGACAAGATCGTGGAACGTAACAACGAACGTGTCAACGAAGACGCAGCACATTTGCGGCTCACTGGTAATCGTAAACACTATCGGCTGTCCACAGAAAGGGCAGTTGAGGTCGCCTAATGCCACTGAGACCACTTTTCTGATTTTCTGTACTCAATAGCCGAGCACACAAAATCTACGAGTTAAGTAACTCACACATGCTGTGCCTGTTTGAACATGCTGGCCTGGATATTCCACAACATCGATTTGCGTGATGAGCTTTGACGTAGTGGTTACATAGACACTTGTCGTGTGTTGTTGGTTCGCCTTTCGGTGCACGTAAAGTGACGCTATTGGTTGGTCGTTGGTACATTGAGAAGGTTGTTGATGCTGACAGGTTGTTTTTTACTCGTTTGCTTGCTCTTAACCATGCACAATTTGTTGTTGGCCTCACTGTGAGCGAGAAGAAAATGCTCATGCGGGCAGCCGTTCGCTTTCTTTGATGGGAGTAGATGTAGTACCCTAGTTTCGTGCCATTGCGTCACTGATTTCGCATTTGTTTGTAAACCACCATAGTTAGCCAAACCTTATCTTCTGATTGACACAATGATTGACGTATTACCGCGTAATTCGTCAATGGCGGCTTGCATTCTGAGCTCTCCCGCGCATTTGTGTCTGTGACTGACTGATGGTAAGTGTATGTGTGCTCATGTCAAAGATCTTTTGGCCCCTTGTATTCTCATGTTTCATAAATAGCAACTTTCGTAAGGGTAAGTGGTGCACATTACTAGTGGTGTGCATTTGTGTTGTGACAGCCGTAGCAACACTTATATCTCGTCACTTACTCTTGTGAGTTTGCCAATACTATCACCCAACAGAACGTTTGTTTTTGGTCAGTGTCAAAAGCAACACATATGTGCTTGTGTGAATGCTGGTTACCGATTGTAGTTGTATTGTTTCGGTATGTGGTCTAATGTGTTCAGAGGGCATGCTTGGTGCATGTTTCTTTAGGACATTGTAGTGTTGGACTTTCCCATTTGGGCAATCCCAAACAGCAGACGCACATGTGCTAAATACCGTCCTTCTCTGTTGTTTGTGGTCGGTTAGCTGGGTTATCCAGATGCTGTCACTATCAGCATCAGCTGTATCATTTATTTTTTGCGGCTGTCCTCACAACTTGGATCTAGTCGGTATAGGTCATCCTTAATTTGATGTCATGACTGAATCGGAGTGACTCGGCAATTTTGTCGTTGTTTGTTGTATTTCTGTTTACCATTCCTTCTGACTCGTGTTTGCTTCACTTGCTTCTTTTCCTCAAAGGACCTTTTGAGAACATCCAAACCATTTGGTTCCGATGTAGCCAAATGCACTGCGCCGTGTGTTATTGATCAGTGTTCAGAAAAATCACTAACAGGAACGTTTGAAAATGATTTTTAATTTCTGTTTTTCGGTTACCACGGTTAGCTCTAGTGACGTTTAATAATTCTCAACGCGCAGTTGTAATATCATACACGCGCTCATTAGAACTCTATGCAGTTCCGTCAGCGGGGCATCCAGTAGTCCGTATGTTCTCTGAAAGAGAAGGCAAGTCCCACACCCATAAACAGTGGCAACTAGTTCGTCTCGGACCTCCTTTTGATATATATAAACACAAGCATACCAAACAAGAAGAATTTCGTGGTTGTAACCGGCACGCGGTTTTTTGGTGGTCCACTTTCCGTTGACCTAAACACCATCGTTTTCTGTTGATCGTGTAACGTGTGATTCACCGTGATGCAAACAAAAACGCTTTGTCGTGCATACCCTCCACATAGATACAACCATCGATGGCTGTCGGTGATAGTCTCACCGAGTTGTTTTGTGCATATCTTTGCCAGATGGCTTACAGTTTGTCAATTCAACTACAAGGTTCGATCGTGCATTTTGTATTTTCACTTTGCTTCGCTGCATAATCAGCAGATTATCTTCTCTCGCTACCTCCATCCTCGTTGGTAGCAGCACGTACTGATTCCTCAATTTTATGGGACTTTTTGCCGTTGCAGCTCAATCGGGTACCGTATGGCTTGTTTTCAAGCTAGAGGTGTTATCACAATGATTTTTCAACTTCGCCAAACCTATCGCACGTGAAAATTGTTGATGATCGTAGTCAAGTTCACATGAACACATGTTCTGCACGAATCATCCTCCACGCAGAATAGCACTCTTTGTTGATGTTACACTCGACCGGTATGAGGCCAGGTGTGAACAAACAACAACTTGGTTTAGGGAGAAGAAGGGTGTTGCTGGTAGGCTAGCAACTATGGATGGTGTTCTTCTTACTGGTTGGATGCCCGTACCTGAAGAGATGACGGCTCCACTAGCTTCAACAGAACGGACGTTTGCTCTATGTTTTCTCTGTCATGCCTTGAACGTCTTGATTAGATGCCGTACAGCTGTCCGTGGAATGCCTAGTATTCCGCGTGAGTTTTATGAGTTTTGCTGCTGTTATATATAAAACTTCGCTAGTGCATATCTTGTTTTGTGCAGCTTCATGAATATGCTTCGGGGATAGACTAAGGGCCGAACAAACAGTATTGCGTAAAACTCTCCGTGCTAGCAATTTTTCGGAACGTTTTACTTCGAAATGAAGTTAACATACTCCTTCGAAAAGTGCAATTGCAGAATTACCTAAAAAAGCTATCTATTAAAAACGTTCTTTCAAAGACGATAGTTTTTGATGAGCGCTTCTGGAGAGGTGATCAGCGTCATGTTTGAGCGCTTGTGCAATGCGGCAAAACTTGTCCTACTTTCACAAGCGACGAGATCCTCTCCACTTCTGATCAAAAGCGAAGTTCTGCGTTCTCCAATATTCATTTTATCTACGGGAGCACTTACCCCGGTAGAACAGAAAGAGCACTCGAGACCAGTACCAAGAAACATATCCACCCGTTGTTGAGTATACTCTGCTGGAACGAAACACCGATTTATCCATCGTAAGGCAGTTTTCGATCACAGGTCACAACGTCATCACTTACGATCCTGGTGAATGCTCACGACATACAAATTTTCAGATATATCGAAGCCTCATTGATCAGCCTTCGGCAACCGATTCTTTATGCTCAAAAGCAGCTGACTATCAATCTTTGCTTATCCTGGGTTTGGGTGTGAGTATTAGCCACGATCCAGCCGGATTTGTGCTTTTGTTTTTCGTCGTCATTTTAATCACTGGCTGACTGGAATGCGCAAAGTGATTTCATATCGTAGTTTGTGCTTTCTGACTATTCTACTCAATTGGAAGTTTGTGACGCAAGATCTCTGAATGAAACAGTAGGGTGAAATTAAAGTGTTTGTCTTATGCGTACCATTTTATTCTAACTTAGAATGTACTTATTGGCTTGAAAAATGTAGGCATAGAGGTGGCCAGGTGTGGTAAAGAATTTGTTTTGTGTATCTGAAAGGTACAACTTCGTCTATCACCATTATCACTTGTTCATCATTGCTAAGAAGTCCAAATAAGTACAATGGTTGAGATGAAAAGAGAATCATAGGGTCTGGATTTTAATGAGTTTAAGTTTAACGGGAAAGTTCACTTGGTTATACACTTGTTCATCACTGAATGGTTTCACGATTGACTAAACTTCTTGCTATGCGGGGAACCACTAAAGAAGCATACGCCTGGCTGCGAGCACGCAAGGCCTATTCGTCGATCCTGTTACGAGATCGGACAACAATTTGAATAGCTCTGTGAATAAACTATCTGTTTTTCTTACGGTTTTCTGTCAACGTGCGTTTTGTGTTCGTTCAAATTGTATTCGACAGCAACACTGGTGAAATGTGTGCGCATGTAACGCAGTTGTGTCGGGTCAGGTATTCCGTGGATCTGTTTAGAAGACCACTGAAAACCATAGAAGAACGGTGCAATCAATGGGAAAGTGCGGTGTAGACTCGTGCGAACCTTCTGATCTTTGGCTTTACTCGTCTAAACGCGGTATTTGGCAATACGTCAGTAAACCGAAGAAAATTAATGGCATATTGCCAATCATTCATGCAATTCATGTTACAAACCTTTCACTCAAAAATACAATAGGCAGGCCTATTGTATTACCTCAGGCTACATGTTTTTTTCATTGAGTAATTGCAAATTTCCGGAGGTCACAGTTATTTTTGAATTCCACGGGATATTCCTGTCAGAAAAGACTTTTAAATGATAATGATACTTTTTCTGGTCTTAGCAGACCATTTTCCAGAACTGAACTTGACTGTCCATCTCAGCGCCATTTGTTTGTCTACCTAATCGAAGTGCTTGATTTCGTCGGCTTTTGTCTTCCATTATTTGATCTGAGAATATTGACCACGAAAACACTTCAATCTCCGTCAGAAGCTGTTTGTTACAAACCCACATTTAATTGATCTTACGATTGTTGTAAACTGCTTCTTAGAGTGTCATGACTACGTGTAATTCACGCACAAGACAGGCTTCTTCACATAGTCATTAAACGAATTACTTAAATATTCTGCGAAGAAGCATTTCTCATGCAATTATCTATAAGATTCACGGATTACACTTCGAACACTATATTGAAGTATGTATGATAGGGGGCATGAATGCACATGACTTTGGTACAAAGGAAGCTCAGGACAGTCAAATCGTGTAGTAACGTCATAAATAAATATCTAAAAACGAATGTTATCTGTTAAGCAGACGGGTCCACAGAACTAATCTGTTCGAAAGTTTATTTCGGTATATTAACACTCAAAGACCACATGGAGCGGCAAATTGGTCACAATGTGAGAAAAGAATGTATTGTGTAGGATAAAACGAAGAAAATAGATGTGGGATGAGAAGGAAGAAAGAACTGCACCCATGCACACAGATTCACAACACGAATGCTTTTGACTTCTGCTCATCGTTGTATCAGACAGCGTTCCCTACCAAGGGTGTCCATTATCCTTTGGACCCCTGCCAGGAAGCCTGGAGCACCCACAGCAGCAACCTTCCTTGTGAATGCCCTTGTCTTACGCTGGATGCCAGGCTGTCACTTCTTACCCAACCCACCACTCGCAAACAACGCACGGTGTGACAGATAGTGAGTTGGCATTCGTAAGATGTACCCAAACCAACAAGGCCTGTGAGATGAGATCAGCACACTCAAGAGTCGACAGTCTATCCGTTCCAGACACGTGTCGGCGAACCTCGTCACTGCTGACACAATGTTCCCACCGCGGGCCGTCAACGCTTCTGAAACATCGATGGTCGAAAACGAGTAATTTGTGAACATCCCCCTCGCAAATGAACCATGTTTCGGAGCCATACGATAGGGCCGCCATTACAGTGGCATTGAACAATCGGCGTTTCGCAGAAAGACTGATCTCAGTCCGACGAGACAGTTGGTGTAAGTTGGTAAACGCCATTCGAGCCTTCGCTATTCGATTTGTGATCTCACTAGACATCCCACCAGCGCTGATACAGCTCCCAGAAGCGTGAACTTGTGATATATTTTTAAGGGCGGGAGTGTGCGCAGAGTCCTGCCACTCTTGCGAGAACACCTTACACCTAATAGGTGCTAGAGGTATATCATACTGACGAACTGGGCCCCGTGTTTTGTCTAACGTTCTCTGGAATCTCGATGAACCCCCACAGATTAGAGCGACGTCGTCTACGTATCGTGTGTGTTGATGTTAAAGGTGCGGGTGCAGTTCCATATCATCGTGTTGACAGTCTGTCGAAGCACTGTAAGATTTCGTATATTACAAGGTTGGTCAGGAAGGGGGAAGCTGGACAACTTTGCCCTATCCCACTTGAGATACGAGCGGTCGTCGATATGTTACCATAAACCCCAGCCTTACTCGAAGTCTGACAGTAGATTGCTTTCAGGATTTTCACTTACTACTGAGTCACAGCTTTCCACAATATGCAGTCCCACAATGCAGCTGTGTTAACCGGATCAGAAACCTCTCTGATGTCCAAGATGACAGCAACTGTTGGCTTTCTATATGAATGGCCGAGTTCAACTATTTGGCAAAGTGTGAAGATGTGGTCATTGCATCCACGGTCAGGGCGAAAACCAGATTTTTTCTCACAGATATGTTGCTCGTATGTTTCGCCTAGTTTACAGAGTATAACGGCCGGAAGCAACTTCGACGCAATGGGAATCAAGCTAATCTCTGTGTGATTTGCCCATGAAGTGCATGAGCCGTTTTTGAAAACGGAGATGATGTTGACTAAACCCTTGTCACTTGGAGCTACTTCGCCGCTCCAAATTTTCTAGGGCAGAGCCGTCAGCCCGTAAACTAAAGCTGAACCTCCATTTACGAAAATGAAAAGAGGAGGTTCGTCTGATCCGCATTTCCTGTGGAGTTTCAGAAACTTTTTCTCAAGATAGTCCCGTTTCCAAGGGCGGAGTAACCTCAACAGACCAATTAGCACAGGCGGGACCCGAAGGCTTATTCATTGGTGTGATTTACCAATTTAACTGCTGTTGGAAGTGTTCAAGCTGGCGTCCTAATCGTTTTTGAGGGTTGTGGGTAAGTTTATCGGATACTCAAAAGATACAAGTGTCGGTCATAATGGGAAACCTGATTACAGGATCCTCGGCTATCGAATGCAGACAAACTTGCGTCCTTTTGCAAATGGTAACAGAAGGGTTATTTTTTTACTGAGGCATTATTCTGTCTGAATGGATTCGTGCGGAAATCCTGTTTTAACAAGTCAGTAATCCCCATCGGTTTACTCCAATCCGACATCAACACAGACCAAGGTTTGGGTTTTGGACGGGGCTTATTAGAACACGGATTATCAGGTCTTTCCGGTTTCGCATAATCATTTACAAACTGGGGCATTCCTATCTTCAACTATGCCAGCTCTGGAGCAACCGGAGTAAGTGAGAATGCATTCGGTTTTAACAGGATGGTGCAGTATCACGTTGTGCACCATACGTGCGAGAATCTCTAGGTGTAACGTTCGGGCGACGATGGATTGGTCACGGTGGATTGAAAGAGCGGTCGCAAAGACCGCTAGATATTACTGCACAGGACTTTCTTTCTCTGGGGCTGCCTAAAACACGGTCTACCGAGAGCGTCCGCAAACACTGGGGATAATTAAAATGATCATAATCTTGGGATGCAGTGCAATCTTTGAAAATACCTTGCAACACGTCGTTATCATGCCTAAGGTAGATGGTTTTGTGTAAGGAAAACCGCGG
>QNGE01007796.1:0-20783 GCA_008508345.1 Paragonimus westermani
CCGGAGCCAATGACTCAAGAGTCTGACTCACTTGGCCGTGAGAGGCTTGCCTAGCCCGAGTGCGCAGTGAATAATACAGTAATGTCTGATTCCGAATACCGCTGCGCGCAGTGGATGTACCAGAAACAACATTAGGCCTTTGGATGATACCGGATGTTTCTCAACCGTTTTGGTTGGTGCGCCGGTGGTCACGTCAAGCCGTTGGGCGATTGGAGTGATCTTTGTATGGGGTACCTTTTCTAACCCCCTCCTTTCTGATCGGGAAAACAGCAGTGACACAACTATAAAAATAGTTCTGACGTACGCCCACAGGATCTTGTTTCACTACTGGAGCACTTTTGCGAGGTCACTAGTGAGACACACAATCCCATGAGTGCATCTGCGTTTGGTCCGACTGCCCCTTTAAGCCTGTCTGACAAGGCTTTACTTGGTAAGACCGAAGTCCTAGTCAGCATAACCCTCCTAATCGAAGCAATGCACAAGTCTGACCACCACGTCGAGGTGGCCGGTAGGTCAGACATTCGGTATTGATCATTCATGGCTTTAAGTTTATACTGTGGTTTATCGGTTTCACTGGCGTGAGTTTTACTTTGCGGAGTCTTCTGTGAGATAATGCCATTTATTAAAGTAATATTACGAAGTCCCTTAAAATGTATTACTAGTAAGTTGTGTGGCAGATTTGTGATTTTAGATGAGACCCAACTGTGAAAAGTTAGGGCTTCGGCTGGNGGGCTTCAGCTGGATTCGAACCAGTGACAGACACAGCATGCCCCAACGCAACAAGCGTTCTGCCAGCTGAGCTATGTATTTTTCAGATGTCATCTTACTATCATTCGGTACTCGGTTGTTTGTTAACACAGTGTAGTCACTTGGATTTAGACACGGGATTTTCAAGAGGCATGCCCACCTTCGTTTTGTCATTGAAGTAGGACGACAGCAAGTAGTCTAGTGAAGTCTACATCGTTACGTGCTTTGAAGCAAACAGTCACCTATGGATTATTTTATTGTCCAAAGTCAACTTTCTCCTGTTGCTGTTATAATACCTGTTATTTTTTCGTTTCCTCCGTTGTGTTTTGCCTAAGAAAATTCGGATTTCGTGTGACAGACTACCATAAGTTGCACGTCTACTAGAAGTTTGTGACGTCCCAATCACCTTCATGCACACCTTGAATATCATTGTCGCTGTGTCATCTAATGGAGGCATAGGACTCAAAGGCAGACTACCGTGGAGACTCAAGTACGTGTTCAATCACCACTTGCTGAAATACCGACTGTTGTTTCTTATTTTAGTAGCTTCCCAGTTTGATTAATAGATAGTCGTTGATCATTCATAACCCATCTGAATGTTTTTTTGTGATCATATTCAATTTTGCTATGAAGGTCATCATATGTTGTATCCATCGGCAACGTTTGTGGTACTCATGTCTTTACATACACTTGGAGTCGCCACGGCTCCTAATTCAAATGTCAAACAAGAAGTACAGGCGAGTGACCTAATTGATCGACCGTCTAGATTGCTCTTGATCTACAATCAGATTGACTCAGTCAGTCCATCATTCTGTTTCGGCTGGATCAGAGCCCGACTATAAGGTCAAGCGAACCAAGAGAGCCGGTTGAGAACAATACAGTAGTTAGGCAGGAAGTGTGTTACCAGTACAGGAAATCGACGAAAGAGCGAATGCGCAGGACACTTGTCGGTATCTACACTCGTTTAAATGTGTTTTAGCGCATGCAAATGTTTTTAACAAAAAGGGTACAAATTGCATTCAGCGCCTAAACGTAGTCAATGGCAAATAAGTAGAGTTGCTTCCTGTATTAGTATACGCACGTATTTTAGAAGCTACTAAACTTCTCGATAGTCTGTCCGGATACAATGGGTTTTCGCGTCATCACGCTCAGGGGTTATCTGTATTCTTTGTCTTAGGTGGCCGTCCCCATAATTACTTCCGGAGTAGCAGCGTTTCTGGAAAGCTGTTGTCTACGAGCTTACAGTATTTTCCTTAATTCATATTGTTTTCTATGCGCCACGTGCAAGCAGCTTCCCAAAATTGAAAGTGTTTTGTCGCGACTGTCATTGGATAGGGTTAGTTGCTCAATAAAATGCTAGAATGCGTTGAACTTGTATAGACACCGATAAGTACGGTCGTATGTGGGATGTCACTTTGTGTGCCAATGATAATCTGGTCATCTCAATCTTCTCGAACGGTAGGGACAGCCTGGGTGATAGAATATTTATATTATTCGTTCGTGCTTCCCGTTTGGTTTATGAATTCCAGGAGATTGTTCTGTATGCACACATGGTTATTGATGCATGACGTTTGCGCATACGAATTGCGTGACTTTGTGTTTCATGTACGCGTTTGGTTCACAATCTGTCTGGATTCATTTGATTTGCTGAACTTTGTGACAGTTATTAAAAAATAAATGTACAATGGTCATTGGAGTGCGACTGACTTTTTTTGCTGGCTCTGCTCACTTTTCTTTTGGGCACCAGTTTCAATTACTGTTTTGTGCACCATAGTTTATCCCCTCATTTATTTCTGAGTTTGGTTCTGTTGATTCTCATCAAGACAGCTCAGTATAGACACTGATAGTCCCACCACTTGTGTTAGATCTGGTGTTTCGCGGTGAATCGCAATGAGCTGGCCGAGCCATTGTTTCGGTAGTTAGCCATAGGTTCACATCTTGTCCAGGGGCAGACTCCGACTACCAGCCATGGTTATGTTCCGAACAGTTAAATTGAGTCACTAGATAGCCTAAACTCTCAGTATGGGAATTTGAATTCCATATTTCGCTTATATTGATGCTGTGGGATGTGAAACACGATTGAGAAGAAAAACCGATGCCCGCGGTAGTTGTTCTGAGCAAGCCTCGATATTAGGCAGAGTATGTTGTAAACCTCTTTTTTTACTGAAATATTAGGCTAGCCAATGTTTTTCTCTGTCAACCTGAACAGTCAAACGAGAGGTTGCAGGGAACTTCGCAGGATCTTTTGGATGTATTTTAATCTTTTCAGCGTCCATATCAGAGTCTTTCCCACCGCTTTGATCGTGTCCCTCGCTCTTCCACTATATCAAAACTCTTGAGTTGTTGACTCCACAAATAATCTTAGTTTGCTACTTCAGTTTCCAACTTGACGATTTATGTCTAGACCTGAAATAACAGCCTATTTTACGCAGTGTTGATGGCTTCGCATGACTGTCTATAAGATACTGGACATCACTCACGTGATGGAATGTTACCCAACTCAACAATAAGCTGTTATGTAGAGTCTTAAGGGAACTTAAGCGATACGTGTCAACAATCATACATTTCTGATGAATAGTCGGGGATTCCGTTCATTTTCATGTTGAACCTCACTTACATTTGATCGCAGCCTTCACATTCAGCTAGACCTTCCTACCAGCCTCTTTCGAAAAGAAACACTAGACTCGAGTTTCGCTCTCATTAGAGATCATCAGTAGTGCATATCCTTGCCACGGCCGGGATTTCAACTCCGGCCATTCCAATCACGAGGTAACCGCGTTGACCACTGCGCCATTGACCTCACATTAGGCACGACCGGATTATCAAATCTGAACGCTCAACCACTCTCGCTTGTGAGCGATGCTCAGGTTGTCCGATCGTCTCGAGAGGAGACACAGCGAAAGTGGTTAAGTGTTCAGATTTGATAATTCGGTCGTGCCTAATGTGAGGTCAGGGGCGCAGTGGTCAACACGGTTGCCTCATGAAAAGCGTAGCTGGAGTTTAAATCCCGGCCGTGGCAAGGATATGCACTACTGACGAGCTCTAATGAGAGCGAAACTCGAGTCTAGTGCTTCTTTTCGAAAGAGGCTGGCTGGAAAGTCTGTCTGAATGCGAAGGCTGGGATCAAATGTGAGTGATGTTCGACTTGAAAATAGATCATACATTCGTCGATAAAGCACTGTGGGAAAAATTTTATCAGGAGTTGAAGTGAGCAACTCCAGTTCCGGTTTTTAGTGGAAACCACTGAGACACATGGTATCTAGTCAAATACTTACACGAGGTGTGAGGTTCTCTAGTGTAGTTCGTTCTTCGTGCTGTTAAGTGATGACTGTCTTTTGTACTGGCTCAACCTAAGAAACGGGTAGGCGTGTTACACTTAAGATGAATTTGTTATATGAGCATCGTGTCGCTTACTACAATGGGCCCTAATGACCTCTGTTTATGGTTGGTTGGGGCTTCTGTTCAATCTAAGTTGAACATCACTTTCAATGTGTGGTAGCTCTCACGTTCAGATGAACATTCTGGATAACTCCTTTCCGAAAGTAATGATTTTCCAAGTGAACCAGTCGAATAGTTTAGCAGGATGCGAAAGCCTGTTCCACACGCAGGCGGCGTTCAACTTGTAATAGTTCTGAAGCTACAGGCACTATCTTAAAATAGTATCATCATTTACCAAGGTAACGACAGTTCAACTAACAGTAAAGTTCAGGTTAATTCCCTTACACCTCTCAGAACGCAACGATACTTTGTGGCCTGGAGTGACGCAGGTTTGTTTGGTATTCCCTGTGCGATTTCTTTCCCACATTGATCGTTGTGGTGCATCGTACTGATTGTCACGAATGAGTTCTTGTTCACTATAAACTCCTAGTAGAAGTTATGTCAAAAATGTTCTTTTATAGGAAAGATATGGCGTTTTTCAAAAAAATCACCACGGACGCTCGACCTGGTAAGTCTCACTCTAAAAACTCATTTCGATATCTAGGTTTGAAAAATGCCGTGATTATGGGGCGCAATACTTGGGACTCCATACCGGACAAGGCAAAACCGCTGCCAGACCGTATTAATGTCATCATATCCTCACAATTGTGCTTGTAAATTCCCTTTATACACATAGGTTTTCCAGACCGCCTTCTGGCACTTACTTAGTTCGTTCGTTCACTGAATGCATGAATTTGCTCAATGGGGACTTGCGCACACAAGTTGACAAGGTTTTCATCATTGGCGGATCACAGCTGTACAGAGTACGTTCGTTTTCACGTTCACTTCTGCTCTATTTCACAATGATGGCAGTCAGTAATCTCCAGTATGTGACGAATAAGCTGGCTTTTTTCCTATCATCATGAACAGAAACTGATATTTGTCTTGCTTGCTTATAGGAAATTCTGCAACAGACGCTCTATCCCGTGCGAATTTTCTGCACTCATGTGGAAAACCATGTGGAGTGTGACACTTTTTTCCCGGAAGTCATTTGGGATAAATTAAAACAATTGAGGTAGGTGGCTTATTCGTCTGTTGCCATTCCTCCCTGGTTCTTCTCTTCAGTTACAACGTGTTCAGTTTCAGATCTCCTTAGAGCATTTTACTCGTTTCGAGTGTATGTTACTTGGGAATATTGGAACTGCTCATCTGTAGTTAAAACTAGGATGGTTTGACTGTGTTAATATGAACCAGTGAAGCGAGAAGTAGGTAAATATTTCGACCAAGTTCTGGACTGATGTATCATTACTGGAGTTACACTAGGCGGTCTCATTGGTTGATATACTCTTAATTGGTTGAGTCAAACTGTGCAGTTTAATTAACAAAGCTGTTGTAGCATCTCAGGTACGCCTGTGTGATCTGGTCGCAAATGCATTCGCGCGCTCGTTTTGTCAGTGCTCGTTTCACACAAACAGCCTTAGGAATAAGCTATCTGGCGTTCGCTCTGGCCAGTATCCGTTCACGGATGGTGTATGTGATTGATAGAATAGTTGTCCATCGTAATATGTTGCTTGACATCACGTGTCTAGTCAACTCATCGGAAGAGATTGGGTCGCTGTGATGAAAAATGACAACTTTTAAGGACAGTTGTCGGTCTCATCAGTATTGATTGCTTTATAGTTCTGTGTAGATTATTTTTGCCAGGCGGTTGTGTATCATTTGTTCTAAAACTCCGATAGGATAAAAGGCGCTTGGTAAAAGGCTGAAAATAACTGGTGGGACACCGAGGTCCATTTATTGTGACACCCGAGTGAATATACTTTCCGTCGTTCACACAACTTGATTGCATGAGCTACATTAACACCTAGTCGTATGTCATCAGAAGACGGAGGATTGACAAAACTATAGCCATAAGAAGCCTCATTGTTATTCGGCCGCTGACTTGTGACTCCTAGTTTTCCGTGGTTCGTGCTACGTGCGAGTTGGCAGGCTTGTCTGTGTCTTCAAATCAATGGTAGGGGCTTGTGCTTTGTCTACAGTAAATTTCATTAACACCCTCCTAACCGCCCAATTTTGTGCCGTGCAGTACACATCTGACGTTTGCTTTTGTGGCGTCAGGTGAGCAATAGACGTGCTCCGTTTTCACCAACATTTCCGTTTGACTGATAATGATTGTCTTCAAGCTGGAGGAATTCCGAAAGTACAAAACGTATCTGGTGCGAACTCGGAATGGTACTGATTACTAACAACGATTTGAATGTTGCGACCGGTTCAGCCTATCTTAAGTGAAGATGATGGTGATGATGAGTCGGCATTTTACGTCAACGTCCCTGAGAGGTAGCTTTGTGACGTCAACGGAGCTCACTTGAGGTATGTGAGACCAGTAGACCAGAAGATCGCAAAATGAATCTGTGGTGTGATCCACGTGGCACAATGCCGAACGATTGGGATAACGCTGATGAGATTCATCCGAGGCGGCATACAAGCTCTTCTTTAGATTGCCGTCACAAAGCTCTTTCGGCTTGTGCGCACGCCGGGTCATGTGAAATTGGAAACCATGAATGTGCGACTGATAGAAATGAGTGTTTTGCCCGGGCCCATTCTGCCCTAATCTTATCTTCACCATTTCATTCCTAACTGCTTTGCGAACATTCTGGCACCGTTTGATTGACTTGTGCAGTCGTGTTATGGGCCATACAAAAAACGATCACACTGGACAAGTTTTTAATCCGAATGTCGCAATAAATAGGTTTGACCGCATACAACGCTGACTTCCCGTCTAAGGTTATACATTTTTAACGCATCGTGTATGTTCTTTTGTTTTTTGCTTTTCGGAACAAGCGATAATCTGCCTTCCATCGAAAAGTACCCGTTGCGTAAACCTATTGATGAATGAGTATTGCTGTTACCTACAGTTGTCCTTTCGGGCAACCAGTCTTATCACACTCACTGTCTTCTTTTGTGTTAAATGCTTCGGCTCTGGGAACACATCATTTTTATTGATTAACCAATATAACAGACTGTCGTGCCTCAGCTGGGTAAATTGTTGAGGTTCTCGTGAACCCCGAGAAGGACGACGGCAGCTAGTTGTCACAGTGTTCATGAATTGAATGATAGAAAAAAAAGCATTTCAGACGTCACCACTGATAAAACCGGTGTTCCGTGTTTTATTACGTGGGTACCGACCATAAGCGTTACTGTTCCAAGTCCCCACAACAGAATTACCTCTGCCAACTGTCACACTTTCCTGCTTCAATCAACGACTCAAGTCTATGGTTTGAGTCAATGAAGCTGGGCTGTGCTAACAATCCAATCCCTGCGATCCTACGAGCAAGCAACACATATCAGTGTTTCCAAAGGATGGAAATAGTTAAGTGTTTGATGGGTCGTGTTTGGTTGTAATTCCACCTCGACTTTCCAGATATTTAACAGAGACCGTGCATACACAATTCGCCCCAGCACTACAGCCGTCGTGGCTGCTAATTGGCCACTCGATTGGCTAAGTGCAGCTTCAAGTATCTTTGTGGCCGGGATTACTTTTAATCCCTACTTCTTTCACACTTTATAAACTGAAACGGTGTGACTACAAAGCCTTTGCTAAATAAAGCTTTTTAATTTGCAATTAGAGGGCGGTCAAGAGCATTTTACGATATCCATCATTATGACTCAACGATCAATCGAATTCCTCATCCTACATTTCAAGACTGCTGTATCTTAGACAACCTTATAGGCAGGAAGTGTCCCAAACTGGTATATCAGCTCCACCCAATGAAGCAAATCATATCCGCTCTTAAAGTAGTTCGGAATTTTTGGCTCTCCAGTGCCAAACCGACCGTTACTTTGGCCAGTTTTATTGACCCGGCATCCGAAGCGAGTGTCATTGGACACGTGTGGCAAGAACGAGTGCTAGCGCAGAGCCAGCACCGTGGAGGTATCTATTTATATGACCAAGTTGCACATACCAGGACGTAACCACAGCTTTGCTGCCAATTGTAAAGTGGTTGGTTCAATGTAACCACTGAAATCGCCCATTAAGATTTCGATGGGGACAAATCGATTTGGAATTTATAGGGTTTTCTCCCAACCGTTTTTCTTTAACGCATCATACAGATCAGTTGCAACCAACCTGATGCAAATGAAAATACCATAATCAAAAGTCAGTCACTCACTGGGCTCGACTATTTATTCAACTGCCAATTCATGAGTCGACATTTAGTAATCCCCACCATTCACGTGGTTCAATATCGGTTTGTTTGTCTTACGCATGAAGATAGCTACTCATTGTTTGTGTTTTTCGTACATTTTCTTAAAAGTTCACGCGCTGCTCAGATGCATTGCTCGCGGGACCATTATGTGGATTGTTCAACCTTTTTCTAGATTAAGGTAAACTTCCGAAAAGAGTGACCGTAACGAACCTGCGAGCTACAGGCCGATCGCATTATTAACTGTTGCCAAATTTTCGGAAATTATATCGGACGACCACCTGTGGGTTTATATCGTATACCTGCTTTACCGTTTGATGGTTGTTATCGTTGTTGACTTCGCAGCGGTTTGTCTTGAAGCTTAGAAGAAGTGGACTAAAGCGGCTGACGGAGATAGGTCAGTTAATGTCAGCTTTCCGGACGCCTCGGAAGTCAACCATGTATGAAAGTCCTGGTGGTTCGCAGACCACTCCAGAAGTCGATCCTTTAGTGTAAAGGTTGATTGGTAGTCCGCAACTAACGATGTACTTTGTTCTTTCTATTATTCGTTCTTGAAAAATCATGTCTAGTAGGTTCCCCGGTACCAATGGATAGCAACACCGGAAAGGAAAGGTTTCAGCGGCCTTGACATTTTGTCTTTCAGATCCATAGTGTACGGGCGTCCACTTAACTCCTTCAAGTGAAAAGTGACTCACATCGGTTGCTTGTCGACGGAGATTACTTTTTGCCGTCCGCGATCGAGACTTAGTGACGACCGTCTTATGAATTCCTTGTGGTCGGATAGCGAAGGCTGACATGGCGTCCGGGATGGGAACTCCGTTGTTTGAGGCCTTTCACTCAGGAAGCTTCCTCTTGAAGTTCACTTCTTCATCATACTTCACGGTTTCCTCCGTTTCTGAAGAGAAGTCCCCTCCAACTTGAAAATTTCTAGTAATATGGTCCGGTTATATTGCTTCGAGTGATGTCGGTGCGTCTGTTGCGTGGGACATGAATCCCGGATAATGGACATCATGCAGCAATTGTTGTTACGAAGCACACACTCCAAGTCATGATGCCAAAGTGTAGAATAGGGTAAGAATCCACAACCCAACTGTATCGAGATAAATGCTAAGCCTGATATTTCTTATCAGTCTGTCAATGGACGTTTTAACACGATTACCAGTACAGTTACGCTTAGTTGGCTTCGTAATTGTCACTTGTGAAGCAGTATTAAAAATCACGCGTGCGTGCCGTTTGGTTCAATGCTTTCGTTGGGGTCTAGCTTGTTGCCATATTATGCTTTAGAAGTTTTATAATTTCAGGCTCAGAATGGCGGTTTGAAGCGAATAAACTTTTTCGGCAAATTCTTTTTTCAGGTCTCTACAGATAGAAAGTGGACAATCACTGGATGAATAACATGCATACGGCGTGTCATTTCGGATGACAATTGACATCGAACAGGACTGTAGTGGTGATGAAACGTTTGCAACCTAAATGCTCGGTGAAAATACCAATACCAAAACTGTAATGGAAGCTAGAAAGTCTCACTATACAGAACACGTGGGACGTTTAGCAAGTCTGGAAAAGATACATGAAGGTTAAAAATTGAGAGTGGAATTCGGAGTGGAACGGAGAGAGGAAGGGATCGGTGTGCAGAAACGTGGTTTATTTGTGTTGGATTGTGGTTCGTCAAACCGGAATCTGGCCAATGAAGGTGTCCACGATTCCGATCGTAGCAACAGTCTGAGCTGAGCAACGCGGACGTGCGCGCGCACCCCCTGAGATTTTATGGGGCTTGTAGTAGAACACCGAACGATTGATCACTGTCTGACCGCCATTGTCGACGAGATGCGCGATAACAGAATTGTGTGATAAATAGCCTTGCATGAACGGTTAAAATTGTGTGACCACGAAGTGGTGGAATATAGTAAGACATGCTACTACACTCCGTCGATTCCGAGGGTCGGGCTGCGTCCAGGCACGTTTTCTCATGCTCTGTTTAGTTTCAGGGGGAGGAGTTCACTTCCTCTTGAAAGCCAGGTGCACGAATAGCTCTGCTTTGCTTGCTAGACTTCTTTGAAGCGACGTTCTGAAAAACATCCAGATTAGTCACTGATGTTCAAGGTATCTGTGGTGAATACCGTCTCAAACGCCAAACATAATTGGTTAAATTTTGTCCGTACTTTTTGATGGTTTGATAGAATTCTGTTCGTCGTCATTTCAGATTGCCGGAAGTACCGTCAGAGTCCGTGGAGGAAAACGGATATTCCTACAGATTTGTCGTGTACGAATACGGAACACAGTAAACGGCCGGCCGGTGGGAGCATTTCAGATTCTTTGTTATATCATATGGTAAACGATTTATTTTTTGATAAAACTTTCAAAAATCGACACTTTCACCGGATTTGTCTTTTCAACTATTCGAAGCGTTTGGCGCATCCTACGTAGTTCAACAAAATCTTTTTATAAAACGGAGTCTTCTGTACGCATTAATCAATGCATCGAACCGATGTTCCCTCTACTGTAAGTGTAAGATTCGTGTTTACCATTCACATACATGCATCTTATCCTAGCTATAGCGAAAAGTACAGTGAAACGTCCACTTAATCTTAACACCCCATGTGCACGTTTCCTTTCTGAACTCCTCTACTCCGTCATGTTTTAACCTGTGATCAGTAGAGCACATTCTGACGAACTCAAACCACTTAGTAAATGATACCAACATGCAGAATCGCTCAAGACCCTCTAGAATTTGTGGTGACTGAAATCAGAAGTCTGTGACCCTAAGCTTGACGTATAACTAACTTCAATGAAAACCCGTTAGAACTTACTGCAACCATATTTTCCGTAGACTTCGACGTGTGATAATCAGTTGGGCCTGTTCTTTTATGGTCGCGGTGATTTCGAAGTACGCAGCTGGCTGGAAAGTGCACGGTTGTACTGTTGGGGCGCGTTGTTCGGCACTTAGCAGAGGCATACTTAAACCGAAAGATGACAGCATGATTGGTGAGACTCTGTTAGCATACCATGAACTTTTGTTAGTTTGGTAGCTCACGCACATCTCAATGGCACTCCATCCAATATACCAGAAGGGTCTGGTTTTGATTAAGAGGACGCCACCTTATCTCTTCACTTGCACTGCACCGCGAACGAATGATTTTATGTGCACAGAACAAAGATGGGTACCTCGAGCAACTGTTGAAACGAAAGCTACTTTGCTGTTTCACATGAATTATTTGCAAACTCCGCATCCACTCAGAAAAGCATCAGATCGTCGTACGGTTTTCATGCTTGACGTATGGCGTCACTTCCGAATATCCAATTCATCGAGTTGTGCGTTTACCCGATTGTAGTTATCAATTTGCGCGCCTCAGCATTTGGTCATTTAGTTTAACTCTTGTTTATTTGCGTTATGGCTGACGTACCACTCTGTTATGTTGACCGAAAGCTTATTTACTTGAAGCGCATTCGCAACTGAATTTCACCCCTAACGTTACAAACGGCCCAGCGAACCCCTTCGTTTGAGAAACTTGAAACATTAGATTCTTTTTAATAAATGCAGAAAGAAGGCACGTTGCGATATATTTCATTTAATCTCATCAATGGCAAACGCAAAACACGCAGCTTATATACGACAGACAATTAGGGATGATCATAGTATGGAAACACATATTCACACCAAGTATTGTCATCAATATCGATAACCCGATGAGTTGCTTCAACCACTTGTGCATAAAGCGCCCGCTAGTGAGTCCTGATCAACATAGCTTCGCTAAAGGCCAGTAGCTTCGGGTTCTGGTTGCGTAACGGTATCTTGAGTGAACTAATTGGGTCAGCGTGGTCACCTGTCTAGCAATCAGTGATACAGGATTTCGAGCAACGTATCCGCCGGTTTGAGACTGTCATTTGCTTTAACCATTTCGGGACGTGATCTGCTACTCGGGATAGTTGTCAATCTGCTCTGCCTACGCAGACGTCACCTCAAGTGTCTAACCGTTCTGCCTCTCAAGTTATCTATGCGAATAAACAAGAGTTGAAATAAATGGCCAAATGCCGAGGTACTCAAATTGGGTAAAAGCGCAATCCGACGAATAGGATATTCGAAAGCGGCGCCATATCTCAACATGAACATGCGACGCTTCTCTATTCTATTGCCCCTCTTCTACATGTCGACGGAAGATGGTGCCTGTCTAGTTCCGTGCCACTCTGCTATAGTGCGGATCAACAATCATTGAAACCATGGAATCGCGAAGTCCACGTTGACGAAATGCTAGTATTGCGTTGTCTTCATTATGATTAAGGAAATCAACCCAGACCAAGCCGAATTCCGGGAGTATCAGTCCCATATCCGTTACAGTTCCGCTTAATGAGTATGATCGAATGGTCCATGTCCCTGCACAAACCATGCTTGAAGCCAAACTGTCTTCGAACTGCACAGAACCGGTGCATGGCGTCTCTGACGATATGCTGTCCAGTGCCGCCTAGCGAGTACTCTTCCGAATGCCAGCAATCGCTTTTCGTATGTTCTCGGGTTGGTGATTCAAATACGGTCACTGGTGGCACGACAAACCGTGGTGAGTTATGCGTAACACTCCGGTTTGCGGACATTTTTGATTAGCTGACCACATGCCTAGAGGCATGTCAATGAATTTCTGCGTGGCTGAGTCGGTATTTTTGTAGTTCCCCGCTTAGGGAGACACCGACCCAACACGTTACTCCACCGTCGGAAGGTCTACAAGCTTTCGCTTGGCTAGTTATGACGGAGCGGAATGGTCCACTTCCATCAAGTTTGCATGGGAAACTTACAGTGAGGAAAACGGCTTGAACATTTGGTGACCCAAAGAGCTTCATCGCTTGGACTGACTTCCGTTCTGTAGGCATTGGCCGAAAGTGGTGAACAGATTCATGTTCGCAAAGTGGCGGCGAACACTTCGAACATCCGCTGAAATAAAGGTTACTTTACTGTTTCACATGAATTATTTGTTAGCTAGACTTCGCGGTAACATGCCGAGGGTAAACGAAACAACTTTGTCCTCATATCCCACTCAGTAGACTGAGATCTGCAGGCCTGATCAGACTGTTTGCTAGCAAACAGCGATGAACAAAACGGTAGATCGCCAAAAACCACCCGTTTATTACGCGTTGTCCTTCCTGAGGTTTGAGCAGGCTTGCTGTTTATCACTCTATCAAGTGTCCTATCCTGTTCGTTCAGTTTTGTTGAATTTGCTACCGTTCGAAATAGCGAGACTGTCTACTTCTATAGCTTGTCAATCCGGTTTCTTCACGATCACTTACTTTCGTTAGATTATTGACGTTCTAAAATGCCCGACCAGACAGTAGTTGCTGATACACAACTTTGACCCAATGCCGTTATCGACCGCCGGTTTCATGGCTCCAGTGCTTGCCCAGACGTCCTGGTCACAAGGATGTGCCGCGCTAACACCTAACGTCAGTGGTGCCATTTTGTTAGTCGGGATGGTCCATCGCGCAAGACTGTTATTCCGGTCGGTCATTTGGATAACAGTAAGCTGACATGAGCCTGCACGACCCGAATAAGGTCCGAAAGACACGTATATCCTCACCTATTGGGTACCGGTTGTGGCCAAATAAGAGACTTTCAAAACCGTCCATACGCACCACACAGATTCGCTTTAAAGTAACACAACCGACGGCGAAATGAAACACCGCCAACAGTTGTTGAGGGGAACATCGAACCAAGAGTTAGGAAACTGCAAATTTTACAGTATAACGTTTGCAATGTTTCACGACCTTACTTGAATCAAGCCGCTATTGAAGCAACCTGTCTATCAAATGTGCTTGAGACTAAACAAACTGTCAACCAAAGTACGTTCGAAGTGTGGTAACCGTACTTCTAGATAGCGATGCGTTATCTAAAACCACCTTATCAATTCTTAAAAATGCCGGTTTGTCACCAAGGCTCCAGTTGTGCGTCTGTAGACCTGTGGCCCAAATACGGGAATGCAACGTAGTTTTATGCTCTTTAAGACAATCTGGTCGTTTTTATTTTCAATTGAATGACGTAAAGGATATGACATCAAAGTTTCTAAACTGAGTTGATAATTGGAGGAAGTTAAACAGTAAAGGCTAGGGTTTGTGGCAGAGCTGTCATTCACTTTTTCTTGCCTTGGTCGGCAACTCGTCCAATGGCGGCAGCAACTGTGGCTTCGTCCGCTAGATAATAATGCTTGATTGGCTTCAGATTGGTATCCAACTCATACACCAGAGGAATACCTGATAAAAGAACAAGAGGCAAAGCAAGTGAACCAGTTAGTCGTCACGTTAATGTTTTAGATGATGTTGCATCTGCGAAATGGCTATCAACGAAGTTAGAGCCGTCCTCCTCGAACGAGACTGACGCAAACACTTCCCATCGACATAATTTTATCCATCGAAAACTGGACTGAATAGAGGGAACCATTCCCACGAAGGTTTCTTAAAGCCATAAAGCGACTAGAACGGGGTTTACAGAACTGTGCCCAGTTAAAAAGTAAAACAAGACGATACGGATTTCTCGTGAGTACTATTCAGCACGCGTTGCCAGTGTGTGTGGTAAATGTGCATATTCGTTTTCCACCACGTGACACCCTCAGCTATGTAATAAGCCCAGTCACGCGCTTTCCGTAGCCTGGACTCAAATGCCCTACAATAAGCACGATGAGCAATGGAATCAACATTAACCTACTTTTACACGGCTCCAACTTGTAGAGACAGAAGCCAAGCCGTAAGGTAACATGTGGGTGCATTTGCGTACTGATCAAAATTGACTATGGCCTAGGTGCTTTATGTGACTCGTTTTGATTCGTCAAATGACCTCACCAGAATTAAAAGGAGAGTAAACGTTCATGCTTCTCTTGTTGCTCGAGGATCAACACTTCCATTCCAGTGAGGATGGGTCAGGGCTTAACAGCAATTGAGTGAACAGTTTTTTACTTGTTTGTCTATCTGTGGTTTTCAGTTGAACCGACGCACGTGTAGCACTGGCGTGACAGACTTCCCAACCCCTGGTGAACAATGACTGCTTGAAGTGTGTCGCTCTTGATTTGAGAATACACAATAATGATGTCCGACTGTTTTGCATTCACACATCAAATATCCGATGACAATGGCCGTAACATGTTTACTGTGCTATGGTTTTTCATTTTGGACAGTGTCACCTTGTAAATAATTGGAAGCGTAGTGCTGTTCAGAAAATGGTTCACACAACAGACAAACGAAGGAAACAATACGGGGAAAAGTAGGGCTAACTGGAACTGGTGGTTAGTTCAGCTCGTCAGATGCCCCTAAAAATATATAACGTATACCGAATTATTAAACAAGCTTTGTTGCTCGAAAGCCTGACAGTCACGAGGCGCTTAAGCCTTATGCACAGCTGGACGAAAGGTGAACAACGTAACTAGTATCAGCTTGTGCCGAAATTGGCTGTTTTCTCTCATACTAATGTCGTGTCCGTCCACATGTGGTGGGGTAGAATGAACAAACAAAGGCCACATGTAGAATCAAATGAGAAATGACAGTTGGGTGAAAAACTGACGCTCATTACTAATAGCGTGGGTAATGGGCACTGCGGCAAACTGACCGAGTATACATTGGGTTGACCATGGGCCCGAATTCATAGTTTGTACAAGATAAAAAAGAGGTAACTGTGAGTTCCTGGGTCGTAGTTTAATGTCGGTTAGGACGGTGACAACCCGTACATGAGTGGGGCGTGGTCCACAGTAACTTCAGCATAGCAGGTCGTTCGATAGAACAATGGGGGAAAAGCTTAGACCAATTACAAATGATAGTTGGTCCGATTCTCTGGCAAACACTTGTCAGAAAATATTCGTGAAACAAGGTGGGCAAATGACGTACACCAACTAGCTGATTTGTATTACGGGCCGTTTGGCTGGTTCACTGTAAGGTACCGATTGGGCCAATTACATAGTTAACCATTTCCACTGTTCATCACTGTCCCCATCAGCCGCGACACTGTCTGCGGCCGACTCATTGTTAATCGTGCTGTGCTGTTGGCAGACCTCTGCTTTACTCACGTGGGGAGGCTCGTCACATGTGATTTACGTCTAAGTCACTCAAAATCAGAGTAGACGACTTGTGATGGTTTGCCACCTACCACGGCCACTATTTGCCCGGACTCGGAGACCAGCTGTTATGACAAACATCCAACCGTTACTTAGATGACTGCCGTTTCAACACCCGAGTGAGGGCTTGCTCGACCTATCCCACTCTTCGGGCAACGAAAAACGAAGCCTATGCCATTTTGAGTCGATCACCCACGTATCCCCAGATAGTTGACCGACATGCCTAAGATATCTGTGCATCTTGTGCCGTGCGGACACACACACTCGTTGTGTTTACCGTGTAAGTACCAGCTTGTACTCCCCCAACTTGGCAACCGAGTACAGACGGGCTAAATCGGTTTACTTCCTGAACCCAGCGGACCCGTGTCTTCTCAATACATAACAGCCAACCAGTCCATGTTTGTCAGCTTACTCATGTGCACATTATCCGTACGATCCCGTTCTCCGCCGAATCCAAATAAGCCCCGTGGAATATCTTAAATTAAAATCGGGACACGCGAGAGTGATATTGATATCTTGACCTTAAAAAGTGCAGTGTTGGAAGAAGTTCAGAACTACTGTTCTTTATGCAACACGGGTTTTGTTAAGCTTATCACTAGAAGCATGACTGTTTCGAGTAGTCAAGTAGGGCACGTAACACAAATGCTTTTGGTAGCAAGTTCTGAAACATATCCTGATGTGAGCACACAAGGTCAGTGGAGCAGGATAGACCAACTTTACGCTACCTGAAGTTTACATTCACTGCAAACAGAACAACAGAATCCACAGAACACTCACCAGTGGGGATATTTAACTCCACAATGTCCTTATCCGGTATATCATCCAAAAATTTGACAAGCGCACGTAAACTGTTTCCATGTGCCGCGATTACGACACGCTTGCGATCCTTGAAGTAGAAAGACGGGACAAACGAAGAATCTTCAATAAAAGCCAGGTCTTCAGCCGGTACATTGTGAAGGTTTAGGGTTTTTAAGAGTTCAGTTCTCTAAGCACAGAGTGGGCAACCCAGTCTGGTAACTAAACACTCGCAATCTAAATGCCATGCTTGGCGAAAAAAGGAATATTGAAGACATCAACTAGAGTTGACAGCTCCAAAAACCATGTAAGTTACCACAAATTCTGCCGTAAAAGAAACATTCACAAGCGCTAGGGAAAATGGCCAGAATACTGAAGAACAGAACCCACGATGCGTATACTCAGTGACAGTGTCACATCAGAAATCTCAGCCAGTAGAATTAATCAACCGGAGAATAACTGTAACAAACATAATCGAAAAGCTTGGACGACATTTCTAGAGACAACAAGACGATTTCCGTCTATTATCCCGAAATACACAATTCAAACAAGACCCTTAAACCCCTCCGTACACCTAAGTAAAAAACGGTGTTAACTAAGAAAGTTGGGTTGGTATACGAGCAACAACTGCACGGAGGTCAGTTCCAGTCACGATGCATTGGGATCGTGTTAGCACCGATAAACATAGAACTATTTCAGTTATTCTTTGGTGAGTGGGCTGTGACAAATGTGTTAACAGATGGATCGGTGCAATTGCGAATAATTTCGCATCATGCCAGCGATGTTTCCAGCACTAATACACGCATACCAGTACACCTAGTAGCAGATTTCCAATGCACTTGGGTCAATGATATTTAAACCAATCAACAATTACTCGGAATCCACCTAACCGGATCAAATTGAATGCTGAAGCGAAAAGAATGATAAAACAAATAAAGCATTCCAGTCACCTTGATATCTGGTACAATTTGATCGAACCAGAAGGGGAGGACGCGCTCCACCGTATCCTTGAGGCATTCAGTTAAAGGAATGCACGCACTGTGCAAATTCTACAACGGGAAAATGGGCAGTGTCATGTGATGCAGACTCTAATCGGTGGGCGCAAATAAAGCTGAAATGCTGACGCAAAATCGCAACACGAAAACAGAGGCCAGAGTGCTGAAAAACAGACAGCCAAAATGTTCTACAAAGACGAAATGTTAGGATAAAAGGACTGGAGGTTAAATCACATCACTGTTGTGAAAAGACCACGTCTTTCCATATAGTGGAAAATATGCAGGCGAAATTTCAACAGTTTGCATGCAGTAGAGGGCACTGGGAAGTCGACCACACATTGCACCTACGAGCAGTAGTCATGAGTTCCACTACCCAGGTTGGCCTTAATAGTAGTGCACAAAATAACAAATCGATAGAGCGAAAAGTCTAAATGGGCCAAACAAAACTTAAAATCAATTAAGCTTACGGCGTACTTAGCCTCGTTCCCAGGATACCTGGCGTCACTTGGAGTGATAGGAGGTGGAGGAATATCGTAAGCCCTGCGCCAAATTTTAACTTGTTCCTCTCCGTGCTTTTCGGCGGTCTCAGATTTGTTAAGACCCTGCAGCGCGCCATACATACGTTCATTTAATCTCCAAGATCTGTCCAATGGGAAAAGACGGAATAGATTAAACTGACAATCACGATCTCTAACACTACAACGAAGTCTCCTGAAGACAGTTCAAAATTCTGGTCGGATTAGGAACAATGGAGTGTAAGAATATAACAAACTGTGTGGTATTTCCGAAACTACGTTACACACATATCAACATTGTGATCTATCCCCGTTTAAAAGGCCAAATACATGATGCAATGATACGAAGTCTCTCTGTATGGCTACGAAACATGGTCAGTCCATGCGAAGACAGAACGTCTTCAGTGTATTCAAACACCGGAGACCCGAAGCACTAAGAATATACGGTGAAATGGCATGTTATCAAGCACACTGCCTGCTGGTGTACCTCTGAGACCTGTAGACTTTGCCGGTCAATGAGCCTCACTCAACAGGTTCCACTAACTCAGACGTCTTGCGTGTATCGTGCCTAGAAGATTAAACTGAAAACGAATCTGGCTGGAGAATTAAAGCTTGAATGTTAACTCTTCGTTCGCGGAGTGTTGCAAGTTTCCCGGATAGAGCCCGAAGGACACTGAAGTCTCCAACGGGAGACGTTGTTAGATATGTGCAAAGCTAACCAGTCGAATGTAACGCGAACTGGATTAAAATCGGTGAACCTCGCGCTGCCAGTCAAAGCCCCTATTCAGTCATCTACCCAAGTGCCGTGAGAACTGCTTCAAACATTCCGACGGTAAACACATCTAGCTTGAAACTGAGTCTCTCCACCCCTACCTGACGAAGCAAAACGAAGGCAAAAGCTTCGTTGGTTCGAATACAAGCGCCAACATACACTGATACCATCTGAAATTTTAATCACGTAGAGGCAACCGTCGCAAACTGGACATGAGGTGGACCGTCCATTGAACCAGTAAAGCATATATAAGCCATACCGACTATCCATTCGTTATTTCGCCCTCCTTCCACTTGCTGTCATTCCGTTTTTCGTTAACCACAGCAGTAACGCTGTTCTGAAATTCACCAGGTGCTCCATACACATACGCATGTTTACGTGAGGCGACAATCGTACTGACAGGTTGACTGTTGGCTGAAGTTGGGGCGGCGGAAGTTTGAGGAACGGAATAAGGACGCAGACTACCGAAATTAGGACGGTTTCTGTTAACGTACGTCAACTACGGCGAAAGGAACATCCCCTAACCTGGAACCCAGAGGATGCATAAGACGGCCGCGAAAGCTACGTCACTACGGCAGCGAAACGTGGTCACTCCGAGCGAAAGCAAACTGTCTTTTGCCATGTAAACATCGACGTCTGGGTTCAATCATGCATCATCATCGTCAGAACAACCATGAGCCTGATCGCAAACAACTGTGACTCGGACCGCCACTCACCTCAACATTGAAGAAACGCTACTACGAAGGTTGCAGAATGGTAATATTAATAACAATAACAGAATGAGACTAGGCGGAAGAATTAGAAATGATAAGGATATCGGTACACCATTGACTGGCACACCGCCATCTCAAACAGCGTTTCTGACCAGTGATTTGAATGATCATAAGGTCCTCAACCAAGCAATCGACACCTACCCAATTTGCTCGATGAAGTAGTCGGGATTTTCGTGACCATACGGTTTTACCAAATTGATAGTGATCGGTACGGCAATCGCTCAGCTGGCATGCAGAGTGCATGACCCAAACATCGCAGGCTGTGCAACGTGATTAGTTGACCTATTGCTCGCCTATCTCGATCGTTCGGAAATACGCGCCAACGAACGGCCGTATTGCTCACGCGATCAGCCCACTTGGTGTGGGCTAGTTGACGGAGACACCGGTTGTCAGACACAGCAAGTCTGCTGACATCTTCGTTGCGAACAGACTACGTTTCTGAACCATAGAGTAGAACAGAACGTACGCAAACATTGTATACTATTCCTT
>QNGE01007797.1:0-20775 GCA_008508345.1 Paragonimus westermani
GTTTCCCGAATCACCTGGAGGTGCTCTGTCAATTATGGTACTACCCCATCTCCGGTGGCATTTTACTGGGAAGATAGTTACGGCCTGGACATGCAGCCTTGCAGTGTTTATCAACACGAGGTTTAAAGTGCTTTAGCTTATCATTCTCGTCTCGTCATCTTGCTGAATCATTTTATGCCAGTTGAGCTCTTCCCCGAAATGTCCGGTCCATCCGTCTAGTGGCCGGTTCTAATCAGACCACTTTTTCCACCTTGGTCTGGCTCACACAACCTCGATGTGTAGCGGATCTTCGAGTTACGGAAAACTGCGTTCTCCCACTCCTCGATGCGAAGGCTCGTTCCATCTAGCTCACTTGTTTGATGACCTAATTATCACGGTCTCTCTGCAATTTTTCAGTCAGCGTGCCTTTACGTTCTTGGTGATTGTTTCGAGTTCAGGAGTTGGCAGATCAGGTCGACTTGTATATCTTCACAGCGAGTTTATGTAGCTGCGGCGATTTGTTCTCAGTTTTCGCTAGGATCTCTCACTTCATTATAACTGCGCAATTTGTTCCTCCGTCTCCCAGTAACCACTTTCTGCACTTTCCTTGCTCACAACTCTCTCACCATTGTCAGTGGTTTGTGTTCGGACACGGAACATACTATTAATCCACGTCTTACGTTGCAGAAGAGGACCAACTTGACCATCCAATCTCCCTCCCAGCGTTGAAGGCGTTGGTCTGGTTTTCTAATTTGCGCCAACAGATGTTGACAACACGCAAAGACCCTATCCGATCCAGCAAGGTTCGTTTTGATTAAGAAGTCAATGAGGCCCCCACCTCAAGTTGACCATGACGTTCTCATCCTCTATCACCAGATCACCCAGAATGGGAAGCCTGTGGTTCGTGAGTTATCAGATACGAACCCAAGTGAATGACAGTGCTAGGGTCGTAGTTTCGCATCCCTGAGATACGGCATACATCGATTTTCAAACCTGGGAGAATACTCATCAGAACTATCTACTGTCTTTGTCTGAACGTGCGGACCTTATTTGCCAGTCTTCTCCGAAGAAGTTTATCATTCAAACACCAAGAAGGCTGAAAAATTAGAACGTAAATTAGAACAAGACAGTGGTAATGGCTGAGCATTGCGTTCTCACCTTATTTGTCATCATTATCCTTGTCAAAGAACACATTGTATGTGTGGATCTCGCTGTTGGTTGACGATCATACATTTTTGATGAAAAAGGAAGGTCCTATTTAAGAAAAGGAAAGGAATAAGACCCAAATATTACACAAACATTCAACGTCAGAGTGCCTACACCTTTCAACTAAACAACCCAGCTACAAATGGTAGTAAGGCGTCATCTACAGGACAATTTCCTTACGGGTTTCACTACTCCGCATCACTAAATTCACTTACCTTACAGACAACTCGGCCAAACAACGACAACATTCACGCCACCGAGTTCGAGTAGCCACCATCTCACATACCGTCTCCAGCCACCGGCTCTGTGAGTCTCGAGGCCCCCAGCTCGAGAGGCGAAAGTGATCTGCAGTGGTTGGCCCCTTGGTTAACGACTTCATTTCTCTGTACGTGGCCATCATCTGTCCACCGCGCACCTTGCGCCAGTCGGCCTCAGCATCTGCAAGGAGTGGTTAGTGCGACAGGCGGCTGCTGAAGCGATCGCCGTCTATGGACTGAAGGTGGCGTTGTGTTCGGAAACAGTTGTTCGTGAACCTGACCCTGTTCTAGTTTTAGTGACCTTTCCCAATCCACCGATTCACTTTCCATCCCACTCCTCTAACTGTTTGATATAAAAAAAACCGTTCCATGTTATTGTAAATTCCGTACTGACTCATCAGTACAAAATGCCTGCATCTACCAGTTTTCCTGTACCAGCTATTTTGTTCGTATTTCTAAAAGGATCGAATTGTTTCAAATCCCAAAAGTAATGATCCATCCACCCAGTCGAACACACCTTTATAATCGATAAGAACGACAACGGTTGTGTGTATGACGCCGCTTCAGAATTTGACGAAGAGTGACAATTTGGTCCATATACCCTCGTCTAAAACAAAACCAACTATAG
Organism: Paragonimus westermani; assembly: GCA_008508345.1. Classification (NCBI taxonomy): domain Eukaryota; kingdom Metazoa; phylum Platyhelminthes; class Trematoda; order Plagiorchiida; family Troglotrematidae; genus Paragonimus; species Paragonimus westermani. Next base: position 2,071 of record QNGE01007797.1, read on the forward strand.
TTCCCTAGTGACTGTTCTCCCGTGCTGCAGTTAATCGAGGACGTATAAGGAATACTAGAGCCTTAGCAATTGTTGAAGTGAGCTTGTCGCCCGTTGGTTTTCACAATAACCCCTGACTCCTTTTCTCCGTACCAGCACCGTTATCGAGTGCTCTCAACAGCCAAGAATGTTCTCCGTCGTCCACACAAATTGAAGCAGCTGGATCTGTGTGTATGACCACCCTTCTTCACCTACTTCGGGAAGTTCCGGCACGAGGTCTTGTGAGCCAACAGATTTGATGCGTTTTAGAAGTGAAATGCTATTGTGTACTTCGGTTTTTGGCGTGTGGTTCTGAATCTACGTACCGGAGCACTACGTTGTAACGTTGGCAGCGGTAAACCGTATAAGTAGGGGGCCAGTGTTTGTAAACGATAACTTGTAATACTTTCCAGTTGTTTATGGCACGGAAAGAAGTTAACTGGGGATCCCACCTTGAATCTCTGAACGGAAAGTCTGACCTGCCAGTCAGTAAAGTTATAGGGCTTTTTTGGAGCACCCTATTTGGAACCGATGTCCCAAGGATCTGACTCACCGGTAGTGACGGATTTATCATTACTTTCAGTTTTAAACAGTGCTTGTTTTCTCTGTTTTTCACCAACATTTTAAGCAGTCCGTAGTTTCGAACAACTGCTGGTAACACCAGACAATGTCAGCATCGACCCGGTCTTGTAACTCCATCTTACACTTCAGAGTTAAAGACTACGTACCCCACGGACGAATCACTTCGGCCGACTGGTCCATCGTTGTCTACTGGTTCTATACGGTTGAATTAGGTGAAGCGATGCCTTCCTTATACTCAATACTAGCCAGTTTACCACCTCCCGAAGGTTTCAGCCCAACGTCCTGTAGAACTTTTCATTGCTTCCCCTCGAGCAGCTTATAAAGCAACAACAAGGTTTTCTTAGTGGAGGTAATTTCTGCACAATGAATATCAATCATGAACTGATGTCACCGTTAGCTGTTTGGGAGCGAGAACGACTTGCGTAATCCAAGGGCACAGTGAATAAGCTACCATTATCTGATTTCGGGTTACGGTTGCATGTGATAGACGCATTCAAAGCTACATCAGGCCCTTGAACGATTCCGAAGCGTTTTTAGCCGCGTCGAATAAAATGTTGACGATCACGGGGAGTCACCGAGCGATTAGAATGCCTTTTTGCGTGGAGGTATATTTCCGACGCCTCCTGCTTCCTTATGCGGAAGACAGTAATGCTATTGGCTGGTGCCTCAGTGTCTGAGGCGTGTCAGTAATGCGAAATAATCTTCGAATCTAACTGCTTCCTGTTTAACTTCCACGTTTCGACTTTTCTGACACAGTTTACTCGGCGGAACCGAAGCCTTGTTTACTATGGCCCTCCATATTGATGGTTACCATAGCCTGACTACGTGATACCTGATACTGTTAAGGTTTACTGACCTGAGGAAGTTATACCATCGACATGCTATTTTGAGGAATATCACCAGCTTAGCACCTGACAGCCGTCCCATTAATTCACGTTTGGCGACTATGTTTCACATGACTGACGCTGTTGGCCACTGTTGTCAACTCATCATTTTTTGACGCCCTCTTGGGAGTAAGCTCGTTAATTAGTACCACTCCGTCGTTCACATACATAGCGATGACGATCGTTTTGGTTTATTGCCGTGAAAGATCTGAACCCTCGCACAGTGCCTCTGTTAGTTTTTCACGTGTGTTGTTGTTTCTTATCCCAGAGAACCCATAGATTCCTAATCTGCCTACTAAATATGGTGTAACTAGACATTTCAACTGTATCTAGCAAACAGTTTATGGTGCTACATATGAAGAGTACTCGCTGGACAATCTTTTAACCATTTTCACTGGAGTACGGGTGTGTCAACACCTCTGTATTGATCTTATTTTTTAACACACGCCGTCGTCAGATGTGATGGCATTGAATTCAAACTGAGTTGAAGCCCTCCTCCGTCTATGAGACACCCTTCGGAAAGGAAATTTCTCCACCTGAGCCCGTTTGATTTGAACAGAGATGATCCATTGCAATGTGTGTTTGAAGAACACACCCCAACCGCCAAAAAATGTGCAGTTCATTTTGTCAGATTGACTACTCTCTTACAACACAACGTTTTCAGTCTGCACTTCTATTCTAAGTCAAGGGAGAACTTTTCGTTACACCACCGCAGGTCACATACAGCATGACAGATTCGTTGGGCTATTATTTCATGTATAAAAAAGTTAATTCAGTTGTTTAGCGGATAGGCCAAGCTCTTTTTCGCGGATAGTCTGAGCTGGGGAGTTTCAACATCCGGTTCATCACAATACAGAATATGTGTATGTTGATCACAAGACAAACGAGGATTGTGATCATTTGGGCGGACGGTGGGTAGCCTATCACTGGAAGATGTTCATCTCCCACGTTCCGGTCTTCAACTGTACCGTCTCATCAGGACAAGTGACCGAATTTATCCAACACCTCTACGTTCACTTGTCACATGTTCGGCTTATAGTCCGTTCGTCATCATCAACATTATAGACCGCAATACATCAGTGGTTCACAGTAATGCCTAACTGCCACACAACCGCAAAGAAAAAGCAAACTCTGTATATAGGAGAGAAGGAAAAAAGAAGGGGACGGGAAGCGACATAACTACTGAGAATAACTACGTCGATATTCAGACATTCAACGTCATCAGCAAGACAGCTTCCTTACGGCCTTCACTGCCCCGCGTCATTAAATGCACACACTTCACGGACAACTCGGCCAAACAACGACAACATTCACGCCACTGAGCTCGCTTAGCCGCCATCTCAACTAAAGTCTCCAGCCACCGACTCCGTGAATCGCGAGGGCCCCAGCCCGGGAGACGAACACAACCTACAATGGCCAACCCCCTGGTGAACGACTTCATTTCCCTACGCCAGGTCATTATCTGTCCACCTCGCACCTTACACCAGTCGGTCGCAGTGTCAGCGAACAGAGCTCGGTGTGGAAGACGACTAGCTGGCATCCTTAATACATGACCGAACCATCGAAGCCTGTGCAAACGTAGAGATTGAACAAAAGAACTCGTTCGGCAGTCACTACCAAACACCCGCTTCCTAACCTCCTCGTTACTCACACNACCGAACCATCGAAGCCTGTGCAAACGTAGAGATTGAACAAAGGAACTCGTTCGGCAGTCACTACCAAACACCCGCTTCCTAACCTCTTCGTTACTCACACGCTTGTGCCACCCGATACGAGCGAGTGAACACAGGCATCGGTGATCAAATACTTGAAGGCTGTTCATGTCTTCTACCCTGCCCGAGCGGCCAGGTTTCGCTGCCGTAAAGTAATACGGCCCCCACCGTTGTCTTATATACGCGACCTTTAAGCTTCACAGAAATACCTCTCTGTCGCCAGAGATGCCTCAGATTAGCGAATACCGTGCTGTGTTATCGTCGCTTATCCATCTATCAGCTCTTTTCTGTCGGGTCATTTTTGTGCGTTGAACGTCCACACGTGCGGCACTTCCGGTCGCACCCGTTTTCTACCCTCAGTGTCCTCAACGTAACAGTGACGTGTGGTGAAAACAACGTCAGCATTGATGAAGTTCAACCAAGTGTCTTCGGAACGGATAGACTCTGTCGCCTCCTCGGCACAATGATCTCCTCTCGTAAGCCTCGTTGGCTTGGCCATATCTTTCTATTGTCAACTTACAGCCTGTCAAATCGTACCTTGTTTGCGAATGGTGGGCTAAGCTGGAAGTGGCGGTCTGTTGATCTGCCAGCGTATACTTTGGAGGTGACTGTCCGAGTGCTGAAACGTCATTGTACGTACATAGGTTTCATTACGTCATGGTAGATGAATTTCAAAGCTTCCTCTGAGCATGATTGATTTTCTGAACGTTGTCTCGTAATACTGTCATTCGCTGACTTACACATTTTCGTTTTTCCCATATAATTTGTTACGGGCTGAACTGTCACGTTCATGGTGTATTATTGAGCCATGCGTTTAACGATATGGTACTGAAAACCTGCTATTTCCGTGTTACGTTTTGTGTGACTTCCCAGGTTCCGTTTCCGTTTGGTCTCTGTTTGTGAAAGAGGCTTGATATCTTGTTGCCACATTGTACGATTGCCATATTCTCTTGGACGAAAAATCAACAGAGTTAGCTGACATCTGTTGATTAGCCAGAGGTTGACTTCAAAGTTCTCTCGACTCTCATTTGCTGTATATTCACATGTTTGCTGGCTCTCTGTTCACTCACCTAGATTCGATGAAACAGTTTGTTATTATGACTGCTGCCTGTTTCGATGTATCGTGAGTGCATTGAGAACAAAACTGATGCTACCCACATGCATGATATAGTTTTATTACTTGGTTCATTTTCCATGTAAAGTATCTCATGAGGAAAACGTAGCAGAATGCTTTAGCTTCTTTCCGAATGAATCACGTTTTGGACCTTGAATTAAAAATAACCATAATCGGATTATTTCAGATTCCATTTAGCTGCAGTGCTAAAAACTTTCGGCCCGTTTTCCGACAGAAAGCATTCTGATACCAAGTTGAAAAATTGGTCCAATTAGTCCAATTTCTAACAACTTATTTTGGAAAGTTATCTGTGATGTGCAGCCTTCCATTTTGTTCCCGTCTTGTTCCGCCTTGTGTAGCAGTCAGAGACAATTGATATTCTTGTTTCTCCACTCTGTCCATACTCTCAAAGTTATGCCGCCTTGCGCAATCATTCGTTATTGCTGGCTTTACCTACTTCCATCTAGGCCACCGATTCTTTTGTCAAAGCCTTTGATATAGTCTAACACTTCTGTCCATTGTTTAGGTTTTTAGATTATCAGAAACATCCTGCCTAGCTGTTCTTTATTCTGTTTTGTTCTGAATCCTATCACGTTGCCTGCGTGAAAATATCTAAACGAGACTCATACATCCGCTGCCCTTGAAGCCGAATCGAATGTGCAGGATGACTCTCCCACTAAAAGTATGGCAGATTCCTGATCTAAGCTATAGTGCTCCCAATGAGGGTTTGGGTAACACCGTTATTTTCGGTTAATGTCATTCGGTGATTGTTCAACTGATGAGAGAATCTGCGAACTCGCACAAAAAAGTAGAACAGTCGGACACGACTAAATAAGAGTCTTTTTGGGCTAATTAAATCATTAGGCTATACACGCCTTCATCCACAGACATCTGGTTAGAAAGAACATTTCTTTTTGCAAATGTTACGGACACGCTGGAAAAATATTCCAGTTTCCTACGCTTTACAAGGAATTGCGAGTGAACTCAAAGGACCTTTGTGCGTGTAGAATTTTCTGTTAATAACAGACGTTTGTCATCGTTCCGATTGAAAGTTATATTCCTTGTTAACTTCTCCTCGGTGGGATCGACGCATATAATGAAATCGTTTCCATCGAGGAGTTGACTGATCACAAGACTTATGGTAATGATAGTAGGAAAGTCGGTCAAGCTATCAGGAAGAGAAGTACATCACTACCCCGATTAATGAGCGAGTTCAGCCGTCGTTTGCTTCAATGCACAGTACACTTTATTGTTGACATTTTACCCATCGTTACTTATCCACTTCTTAATTTTTGGCAGAAAAAACAGGAATCCGTCGACTTTTTCAGTAACCGTTAACTATGTTTATTTTGTTCCTTTCGGCACTTTAGGTTAAGTTGAAGAGTGAACTAAGATCGTTGTTCAATTTGATCACGTCGCCTCCTCTATAGAAGGGCTATCTGCCATGATGCTCCGTGAGTGTTTTGCATTCAGAATGTGAGAATAATGCTGCGCTGTCCACACAACAATCAGCTGTGCTAGTTTCCAGTTGTTGATACCCGATCACTGCTGATGTACTGTGGCTCACACATCCATCTCTATCGTCTTCTTCATTGCCGCATTTTCATGTTTTATTGCATTTGTTTCTTCCTTGAGTCGGGTCTGGATGACGTCTTGCGTTAAGGAGTAGTTGCATCGGATAACGGCTTATAGAAACATCTATATTGTGACCAGTTAACGTTCACAGCACACACTTATCTCTGTCTTGATTGGTTGCTAGTTTATATCGTCATCTGTCTATTTCCAGTACCGATTCTTTATCCGAAATCAATTTTTGACTGCATTTCTCTCAACTTTGCTACAGCGCATGCATGCATGCTATCCGTTCCGGGTTTTTCTGTTTGCCAATGTGTGAATTAGTTGTTGTCGCACGCGTGTGCTACGCATGATATACTGAGGTGCATCAGCAACGGAGATGGAATTTCCGTCACTGTCTGTTCGTATCTCCCGCGTTTTATCGTCACGTATTGCTTGTCTGTTGAGCTTTGACATTCTGATTCTATTGACGCTACTTGAATTTGCTCTGAATTGGATGCCTCGTTTTTCTGTGTGAGTTGGCAACTGTTTCTTTCTTCTCACTCACTTGTGATCTGATCCGCTCTTGGCATCACCGACATGCATCACTACTTCCCATTTTCCTGAATTCATTACACAGTAAAATGGGAGTTTTTCAGTGACCCTTCTATGTAACGGTTACTTTGTTTTAAGAAAAAGAACTCTCCTTTTGCCCTACCCTTCAGCTTTCGCTAGCTGCTCCCGTGGATGCAACCGCCGAAAGCGATAACGTTGCCTCACAAAAGGTCCCTCCGTTGCGCATCAAGTTCGCCTCCGGCACACCCACGGACTCGGATGCACTTATGTCTAGCACTGGTTGTGCACCCTCTTCGAGTACTTCTTCAGATGACCACCGGAAGTCTCCCAGTCACGAGACGTGCACCGATGGGGACAATCCTGGGGAAGATGGTAGTAACACCGTTGTCCAAGTTGCTGGAGTCGAGGGCGATTGTCAGTCTATTGCTGCGTCTACTGTGGATGTTCATGTTGGAGAACCCTTTGCAGACAGAAGTTCAGGAACCGCAGATCCCGTCGGCTCACATTCAGCCTCAGATACTGCTGATTTTCAGACAACAGTTTTGGAAACAGATAATCAATCCGAAGGACTAAGTACCCGTCCCCTATCGGCGTCACTTCCTAAAGGGTCGGAGGAGACCGCACACTCTACCGAAGAGGTTTTGGAATATATCAAGGATGCAAACAAAGTTAGTGACTGACAGTTATTTCGAAGCGTGTTACCGAACCGAATCAGCTGTTGACAAATGAGTTCTGACACGAGCCATCCGGTGAAAATCCATGCAGAGCCTGTGATTTTACAAATGAGCACACCTGTTCTTGCACTGTCTCGTATTTACTTCTCTCAGGGGCTTTACAGTTGATTCACGTCCTAGGTTCCTGATCTACATATGTGATTGGAGACCTTATGCAGGTGAACAGTCGAACACGATAGCTTGAATGTTGTTTTTTGTGGACCACTAATTAAGCGAGATAGTGAGTGCCGTCAGAACATTATGTCGCAGGTGCTACCTTACTCCTAGTGTTTGTGTCCACATGTCGCCTAGGTGATAGAAGCATACTGACTTTGACTGTCGTACAATAAATATCATTTATTTTCGTACCATACTACTCTCTATGATTTGTTTGACACGAAAGCGCCTGTATCGTTTACTGAACTATCTCAGTGGTTGTGAACTGATTTGACATTACTGAGCCTACAGTCGGGGAGTGTATTAATTTGTCTTGCACGAACTGACATCATATTCTGATGTGCTTGTACAAAATGAGAATAAAAAAAACAATTTATAAATCCATATAAACTTCTAGGACGATCTAGGTTTGTCATTTAAACCTTTTTCGATTTGTATTATCAGTGCTTTTCACTCGCGTTTTAAATTCCCGTCGAACCACGGTGATATCGTTTAAACAAACCTTTTAAGTTGAAAACAGTTCTGTTCCCAAGTGATTCACTGATCGTCTTCTTTAGTTCAAGAATGCTTGAAACGTGGACGAAATGCGGCTATGAACCATGTAGCTGTGTAGTCTCCCCGATTTTTCACCTCGCGTCTTTTTTTGCTTCATGGTTCTGTTTCATTCAGGACACGCATCGCCATCGAAGCGGACGCACTTTGCGTTCCCACACTGCGGCTTTACGAGAACGCGAAGAACGAGAACGGCACAGTGAGTTGCTGATGGCTTGCTTCCTCTCTTTTCATTCGGCTGCAAACTAATCGGTTCGGCCTTACGGTACCTACTCCGTTGTGACTGTTGTGTTACATTAGATGATTCTGGCTCGCCTCATACGCATACGTACACGTACACAGATCAGATCGAAAATGTTGGACTCTCATCATGAATGGAGTTCAAGTGTGCTCTGTATGGAAAGGAAGGAACACTAACTTACAAGATCAGATCACCTAGTTGGAGCGGCGAACAAAAAGCACGACGTCGAGAAGTTCGTATCCTGAATCGGTTTCTCCACTGCTCATATGGCGTATGGCTTAAGGCATTAGGAAGGAAGTAACATTCAGTCCGACATGACGGCACGGTTGTTGCTGCTCCTGTGACTTCTTTGTCTGCTGTGTAGGCGCTTCCCTTTGGATTGTGACCTAAACTGAACTGTGTGTTTGGAGTATCGTAAGTGTGTTCACGTACTCGTTCGGCACAAGCCTACATTAAAAATCCCTGAAGTCACAGTCAATTCACTATAGTTCAGAAAAAACGGCGGCTGTTAGCAGGCGACATATAGGCTGTTACTTCAACATTTTTATGATTTCGATCTACGCATTCACGTCCACCAGTCAACCCTGCTTTTTTTCTTAATTTATGGCTCATGCGCCCCAGGCTGGACGTCACAACCCTTATCACAACTTTGGTCAACGCAGTCCCTCTGTGCTCCTGATTCATTTATTACACATGGAAAGCGACTGCTTAACACCCACTTTCGTGGGTATTTTCAGTTGTCCACGCTAGCTGAGATAGTTGTCAAAACATGGACTACCACCTAACCACTTCCTTTGCAAATTGTTGGCATCGGGTCAGCAAAGTTAACGGAAAGCCGTTATAAATTCCTATCTGTTCACACTTGTTTTCTTCTTTACCTTGCAGTACTTTTTTCTTATATTATTGCACGTTTGTCACTTATAGCTCTTGTTGGCTGAATATATGTCTGCTAGGTGGTTTCAAGTCTATTGACCAGAGTGTGACACAAATGGTGACAACAAACGTGAAATGTCAGCTATACTGCCCTTTGGTCTACTGTATCCATCGATCCAACTTGCTTGACTCGTTCATCATCATCAGCATCATCGTCATCGTCATAACAGCCATGTGTCTGACTAGATGGTACTGTGGCTCGGACTACCGCTCACCTCAACAACGACGTGGAATTTCTTGAAAGTAAACGCTTCTAAGAAGGTTAAAAATTAGTAAAGAAAGATTAAGCAGACGAACTAGAAGTGGTATTAATGCAAGTACGCCATTGACTGTGGTACGATGCCACCTTGAATGGCATATCTAACCAGCGATTTGAATAATCACAAGGACCCCATCCAGGCAGGTGAAATTTACCCACTTTGCTCAGTGCAGCAGTCGGGGTCTTCACACTTCGTGACCACGTTGTTGTTCGACCACTACGCGGTTTCACCTAACTGTTGGTGGTCTCAACACAATGCTCGGCACGGGTCCGTGCTCCCTCTGCTTCTTCGATGGCCTGGCTGACAGATGCCTTGCATCGGTGATACAAACGCGCCTGAATAGCGCATTTCCTAAGGTGAAGCTTGCTTCCATTCCGCTGGCCTTCTCAACTGGCCAAGTTTACCGAACAGCAATCGGACTGTAGGTGAGATTCTATCAGGTTTATCTCCTGATGTTGGCACGTGAATCGCTATGCAGAATAGTCCATCTGGGAGCTCCAGAGAGTTTCCGTGCACCCGGTGCTTATTGTATTGATGATCTGCACCATGGTACGCCACATTTTCTGCTGTCTGCACTGCTTTTGAGCTTCCTTCTCGACAGTGATTGGAGTCCGCGAGATTATTTTCCGAGGTAGATTGCTGTACATGCCTCAACTCAATTGTTGCCATTTTGTGGACCACCCGCCGTTGCGGTTGATGTGTTTTTGTCCATTAACATTAAGATCGAAGCGAAAGTATATTAGCGACCTGAATCTGTACCTATTCCAAGAGGATCGGTAGTTCTAGATAGAGCCACGTCACCTGTAGCCAGTAATCGTGCACCATATCTCAGACCAACCTTATCTGTGGAAGGAGCGTTCTGGGTGTCACTGTGATACACATGATGTCCAAAATTGGTCCCGGCTATATCAAACGTACTAGATGCATGCACGTACCAATCACCTGCGCATATCTGGATGTTACAATACTAGTCTTGTCTTTGTTATTGATGGAGGCTGCATAAACATAATCTTTATCTGGAGCTAGCAGAACTTGCTAAACGGACAGCACGAAGCTTAGTTTAGCCAGAATCCAATCTACCAGTGCAAAGTGGGCCATCGTGCACCGTCTCCGACCTGAATGAGCGCGACCGTTATAGAGTTATCCGAATCTTATAACTTGTATAAACCTGAGAGTATGGTTGTCTCTGATTTGACCGGTTAACTATTGTCCTTGTTTCTGACCTCTGAAATAGTTGATGCATCAGTGGATTAGCGTAATGACATGATTTATTCGTCACATGTAGGCTGGTGTATTGCTAGGACGCTCACATCTAGGAAGGAGAACGATTTTGGTTTATGAACGAAAATCCCTGATTCATCAGGCAGCACCACAAGACAGTAGGTTAGTAGCTGCCCAGGAGTTGGAGTTCAGCCGGAAATGTGGAGAACCAAAAGACTGTCGTATGAGATCTGTCTGTTGACTTGCTTAGCGTGATTGACTATTGATAGGGTCTTCACCTAATTTTGCCCATTGAGTTATTCGGCGCATCCTGTCGTCTCAAGGTTCACTCTCTTCGTGACTGTGCTGGTCTCCGTTTCTAGTGGTTATTACTTATCAGGAATGCTTTCATGGGAATCATTGTGAATCATCATGGCCAGTGAATTAGTTGTTCCAGAGTTTTGTTCTTTTCACATTTTTTGCTCGTCTCTGTTAATGGCCCACGTTGTTTTGTACCATGTTTGCCTCTTTGCAGCCGACACGACTCCCATCAAAAAGAGAAAAATAAAACAGCGCATTGAAAACTCCATGGACACTGGCACCCATTCTCAACCACACCTACAAACACATCGCAATTCTAACGCTTCGTGTACTGGCCAGACCACAAGTGTCGCAAACTCGAGTGCCATTGCTACGGGTCGCGTCGAAATTGATTCACTGCACTCTGAATTCATTGTGCACTCCGAGATAAATATTCCTGATGCTGTTGTGCAGTCCCATGCTGACCAACCATCTGTAGTACCCAAAACAGACGCTTCCACGCTTCTCACTTATCCTGGTCCCAAATCCTCTGACTCAGATCGAGGGATGACTGATGGGCAAATGAGATCGAAAGCGTGTGATTCGCCTCCGATTGTGGTGTGCCAGAAACCATCTGTCGCCAGCACTTCCAATTCACATGTGAAACCGGAAAACGTGTCGGAGACGGAGGGCCAGGTCAGCTATCTCATGTGCCCTGTTGCGCCGGACGATGATAAGCGCAATTTACAACTGTTGATGTTCGAAAATCCGTACGAGAAAGCCGCAGCATTGCAGAAAAAAGTAAGTGTATTTCTTCGCCTTTTCGAGGACACTGGTTCTGCACACACGTACAACATGGTTGCTCCTAAGGTCTCTGTCATTTTTGTCTTGGACGCACTACATGCCACATTCCCATATGTTTCGTTTAGCCCACCGACTTTTAAAACAAACAGCAGTCTTTAATTGATTCTACCGTTTTTCTAATAGTGTTTCAGGGCGTCTTTGGATGCTATTATTGTCAAACCCTCCCCAAAAGCCTAATCAGTGAAGCTTGCACTGTAAATTCTTGTTTCTTTGAATAATATCCATTTTTTCAGTCTCTTCCGTTCCACTCACTTTCTATAAACTTTGTGTTAATAGGTTACAGTTGGATATAGTGGAAGGTTTGGAGCAAATTTTCTAGAGTTTCTCGTATGGGTAAGAATTATTGAAGTGACTAGCTGTTGTATTACACTGTAAGCAACATGAGTCATACCCGAAAGACCGGCATTTCAGTTTGTCATATTCGTCTCTGAACTGGTTAGGGCAATGTGCATCACTAGAATGATTCTGGGATTAGTTAACTGCCACGTCTGCGGTGTGTACGTGGCACGGTGTACTGTAGCCTTGTGGACATTGATATAACACAATTTTCCGTCTTCTGCTTGTCATCCCAACTCTTCGTCTAGTCGTCCTTCTCGTGCATTGTTCATAGTCGTCTAAAGATTATTTTGAATTCAGTCGATATTGTCTGCACTGTTTATGCACTTAATTTGATGTGGTTGAGGAAACCAAAGTTTTTTTAAATTATCCTCGACGTCTCCTCTTTGTTGCGGAAACGACTTAAAAAAAGCTGGATACTCGGTCAAATGTTGTGATTTATCCACCAGATTTTTCTATAAAATTCTTTAGCATTTTAATTTCTAATCTCATGACTCGTAACAATTCGAGTTGCAATATCCATGTTCTGGCTAAAGCTGTTTATGGTATACGTGCTTTTATGTATGCTTGTTAGGTCGACGAAGCAAAGAGGTTCACCAGTTTGATTATGAAACTTGTTTTTGTCGGCCTTTTCCTGATTACCAAGTTTAAGCAGTTTAATGATATCCAGTTCATGCTGCGTGCAGAGTGACACAGGATTGAACATCACACTCTGTGCTGACTAAGACGTTAACTGAACGGGCGTCTGTGTTGTGTGATTACTGTCAAAAACAATTTCCTAGAGTACATGCATAACCGAAGAACGTATTACCTACTGTTTGAATGTTTTCTGTTCTGGCGTGTTTCATTTCTGACCTGGCACTTCTTGCTTTTATAATACCTTAGGTGTCAAGGCTGTTTTGGCTTATTTCTCTCTATGATTAATATCTACGTTGGTTACTCCGGAGAAAATCTTTTGCAGTTTTTTTCAGCCTTGTGATTGTCGCGAGTTTTCATTGAAATAACATCTCATTGGTGGTGGATAGACAGTCTGTTTCTCATTACGGAGTTTCATTTCAAGAACAAAATTTTAAACTCTATTCACACCTCTTTTATCCACATTTCTTCTGTGTTGGATACCAGCAAAACAGGTAACGGTTTTAATCAATTCATCAGGCTCGTAGGTCGGCAATCGCTTGAGCAGGTTTGCTCGAACAGATGAGTGAAAAGATTTAAAAGTAACGGTCAGTCTTCTTAGTCGATAAGGCGAGTGAAAAGTGTTCATCGATAAGGCATCTGTTGTAGTTTTAATTGCACCGTTGAAATTGATCAAATTTGGCCTTTCGAGCGACATTTTTCCGTTGTTACTGCTCAACTAACGTTCCAAAACCACTCCAATCACGTTTTGGTATGTCCTTATTGTCGCTGGTTCGAATTCAGTCAGAGCCCAGACTTTTTTCTAAGTTAGGTCTCATCGTCTTTGTTTAGTGTCGTTAGTTATATATGGAAGTGCGAAAGTTCGAACCACCTATGTGTGTGCTACCCGTAGCGATTCCTATTCACTCGAAAACTAACCGGTCCCGTAGTCACCGCGTTTAATGTGTCTGATGTAATCGTTGTTTTTTTATCCCGAGTGGTTATTTCAGTTTTTTTTGAGTGCATAATCGGATCTGTTAGTTTTTAGAAGGAATGAGTTCTTTTTTAGTTGTTGAAATTGGCGATTTGTTTCTTTAGATGGGAGTCTAGGACAAAGGCGTAAATGCTGTACAGTGCACCAGCATGAACAAAAGCCGTCATTCGAATCACTCGTTATTTTGCTGGCTATCGAACTCTTCAGTGGTCGTTTGATTAGTTATTCCGATTTGCAAAATCCGTCCATGCTTTTCCACGTGCGCAACAAGGGATAATTTTGGTCTCTGTCTAATGTGGACCAGTAGATTAGTATTAGGCATGCGTATTCAGACCAACTGCTGCTCATCGATGTCATGAGTAGTTTCTTACAATGTGTCGTGATTTGTCGGTGCTGTTTGAAAACATTACATACTTGATATTGGGTTTGCATGCAAAGTAAGTTCCCTTATGGAGCTGTTACATGTTGAAAGAGAATTTAGAATCTAGTCAGTTGATCTCTACAAAAAGGTGCAGTACTGCCTGATATAATTTAAATGTATGCGCGTACGTTCAGTGTATTAATGTATTCTCTGTCCTAAAATTGATTGGTGCGTAAGGCTTATTTATTTGTTTGTGAACCTAACAGTCCAGCGATGTATCGTTAGCTGCACAGTTACCCGTGTGGTTGACAACCGTATACGCACGTGCGTGACCCCAGACAACAATTTATTTGTTGATTTGCTTTTAGCCATGTTAAATGACAGAAACTGTCAATGACTTTTATAGTCAGATTAGAGACACGATTGCGCTCTACCACAGGCTCATCTCTCACAACCTTTTGATTTTATCAGTCATTCAAGTTGTCTGAGCGTAACGATAGCTCGACTGGTTTTCTAACCGCATTTTTATGCTGGAATGTCTTGCTAGCTTTGGGGGGACTCGTGTCATCTTTGTTGTCACATTTGTAGTTTCCGATACCAGGTTAGAAGCTTTACTCCCATGGTTATTCTAAAACTATTTTTCGTTAGTGCCAAATTGCGTCTGTTGATCTTATTTGCCCAGCACACTGTTTCTTACCGTTGTTTGCAATCGTTGTTTGCAGTCCACTTTTTAACTTGGTGAGTTACAGGCTACGTTGTAATCCAGAGCGGGTTTTCTGCACATTCATCTTCATTGAAAGATTGTCGGCTAGGTCGGTGGTGGGCCAGTGGGACAGGTTGTCCACATGCACATGGAACTAACATTTATAGTCCCTCGTCTCATTAGTCCTCCAGTTGCTTTCCCCTTTTGTAACAACCGCAGATAGGGAAGTGCCTCGGGTCATTTGGAGCTTAGGATGGCTCTGATTTTCCTACTCAGCTTCAAACATAACTGTAATCATGTTAATGTGGTTCGATTACAAAAGAAGGTTTGTTTCAGCTGATTTGTGTGCTTAGACCTGATCACAATCTTCATTCAGTGCACGATAACCTATACCGATGGAACTTGAACGCGGAGAACAGTAAATTGCGACTAATTGTTACCAATATAGCTACCAGTTATCAATGTCTTTGACGATCTTTCCTGTTAAGTGTCTTTCGCTTGCTGTCGTGGATAGCCCAATTAATGCCGAATGTGCATCTCTGACTTCTGTGGTCAGAAAATTTTCGTCTGGACAGTTAACCTCCCTTGATTGGGAATCACTCAAACTCACAACACTGAACAATAGCTATGTAACTATTAACAAACACGCAGTCCGAAATCCCCAAGGCTCGGTTACTGTTTCATATTTATTGCGTTGTAATTAGCTAAATGATCAACCACAGAAAACGTTTTGTGTGTTGCTTTGTTTTTCTTGTGACTTCAATGACTGTTTTCCAAGAGGAACAGGATATAGCCTAGGGAATGTTTTTGATCGCGATTTTCATCGCATGTTGTCCTGCTGAGGTGGCGTCCAATTAAAAAAGAGAAGCAGTATTTTGGATGCATTCTGTTGAACCGGTATGGTGCAAGAATATACCGAGCGGTTTCATTCTTGTAGGTTTTACGAAGTGTTATCTGAGTGCATCGTCAACAGTCACATGGTTGCTAGTGTCTGTTTAGTGCGGATAGTGACGTCAGGTACATTCTCGGGGGCTTGATCAGCGTGTCGCGATACATAGTCAGCTTCATTTTGAACTGTTTGTTCGATCACCTCTAAGCCAGTTAGAGAAAACACTGACCAATGAAACGCGGGATCTGGAGAGGAACCCGAAGTAGAAAAAGCCGGCCTGCGTGAAATAATTCCTGGCGTCAAGTAGGTGTTCCATGTTGTGTTGTCAGTACGACACTCCATTTTATCCCTTTGAGGCTTCTCTCATGGAATCCGCATTGCATGAGACGACACTGATGTGCTAACTTCTGAAGGGATCTTTAATGAAATGCTTGTTTTCCTTTTTACAAAGACTGCTTTCTCAACTTTCTGGCTGATGGCCTTCTTAGGGGAGGCTGTTGTACCGGGAATGTAGAGAATTTTTATCATAATGTTCATCGCTTTCGTTAACGAATTTGGTCGCATTGTTGACTGACCTGTCACTCATGCTGATATTACATTTGATAGTGTTTAGTCGTTCTGTTCGTTGACTTTCTTATTCGTTTTGTTCATCTCCGTACTGGACGTATACAGCTGAAAGAACTCGTCAACAACCTAGTGGAGGTCCACCCAAAAGCTCCATGTGCATTCGAACAATACTTATTGGTGTCTCGAAATTATTTACTCGCCAATGAGACACCGTCTTTGGTGAAAAAGGTGAGAATTCTCGATTTTACATCATATATATTTACATAAGTGGATGATTGGATGGCATGGGCAGTGTAGCTATATCTCTTTTGTGAGTTGCGCATGTCCAGCCGAGTTGTGAACTAGCGAATCCATAATCAGAGAGTTCTCACTTCTGTTGTCCTGGTCTTTCATCGTCGGTTTTATGTGACGTATACCATAATTGACCAAGTGAGTGAACACACAGTTAGCAATCACTTTTACTTCAGGTTTTCACTTAAGATGGCTACCTGCTTCCAAGAGATAGTTGTGAGCACGTGACACCATGTAGAGCTCACTTCACTATGAGCTTACGACGTACCGTTCGTAATGGTGATCCGTTAGCTGAACATCCTCGCTCGTAGTATAACATTTTGGTAGCTTGGGTAATATGATGTTCATATTACCGGTATGCAGTAGACACCTTAGTCAATATAACTCGAGCGCCACTCACAAGTGCTTGTAGCTTTGACACTCACGTTCGCGTAGACTCTTTAGACAGTCCTCCCAAAAAGAGGTTAAACTCGCGCTTCGTTCATGTTTGAGCTCTCCAGTAGTGCATACTCCCACCAAAACTGTTGAGCATTACTCACAAGTAGGCGTTTGGATATGATGATTGGGTCGTACCGACTGTGTAGTCAGTGGCGCAGCAATTGGCTTATTTGTGTGATGTGCTTACCTTCAATTGAGCTCGGTTTCTAAGTTACCCGCAGGTCTTCGTTAATATCTTCGTTGGACACCATTCCAGACTGTAAAACCTATTTACACGAGTCATCTGGCCTGGACTTTCATCTTCCCCTTTAATTGCATTGCCACACACTTTCTCTCATGTGTTCTTGTTTTTTATGTCAAGACACCACCGCTTCAGTTGGATCCCATCCTGGTTGAACTCTTCAACGAGCAAGAAGAGGAACGATATGCGCAGGCTTTGAAGCATCAGTCTGAACGAGTTAGTCTTAACGTTCATTTTTCTTGTTCACCAATATTTTTACGAAGTGGTTATTTGGCTGCTGATTCCATGTCCCGATTTCAATTGCGGTTCTATTTTTAATCTGTTTCTGATGTTCGTTATCCTGTTATCGTCGTTCGTTAGGAGCATCTGCGATTATGTGCAGAACAAGCCCGTCTGAGAGCACAAACTAGAGCTGCTCTGGCCAATTTCTCCAAACCGCTTTCTTTCTGCTCCGTATTGGCTTACAAGGATTTGACCTACGTCCCGCCTACAAACAAGAACGAACAGCGAGTTAGTGTTGTGTTTTGTATTTCATCTAACAGTCTCTTTGCTGTTGGGCGTG
Organism: Paragonimus westermani; assembly: GCA_008508345.1. Lineage (NCBI taxonomy): Eukaryota > Metazoa > Platyhelminthes > Trematoda > Plagiorchiida > Troglotrematidae > Paragonimus > Paragonimus westermani. The sequence goes on from QNGE01007797.1 coordinate 19,748, forward strand.
TGTTCATGAATGAACTGAAATTGATTACCGTTGTTCCCGTTCTGACTGGTAAAATGTGCGGTTGGATTGATTTGTTGTCGTTTTATGCTGATTCTCCAACAGTTTGCCTTTTTTATATCAAAGTAGAGGTATTGCCTTCCCTTCAAACCTGTATCGATCATAATACTGTACTTACCCGAGTGGAACGACTCGATTGTTTGTCGCATTGGGTGCGGGGACTTCGGTAAATCACCTTTTAGGAATCCAGACACCAGCCCCTTTTTACTCAAGAGTGATGACTAATCATATGTGATTGGGTTTCCACGCTCAGGTCATCCGGTGGTTACCGGGGCCTCACTATACCGGCTGATCTACCAGCGTCGCATATCGATTTATGACAACGTTTCCTGATAGTTTTCGTGTATCGAGGTTCTTGATAGTTCGACCTTATTTTAGGGTTATGAATTATGGCGATTTTTGTTTCACCTTCCTCCCGTTTTGTTTCACTCAAAGCGATGGTATCCTTCCGCACGCTATCCAACCTATCCGAATAAAACGAGAACGACTGCAGTGTCATGCGTCCAGAATACACTATCGAACTTCAGTTGTTACAACGGAGGGCATAACGAGTCACCGATATCCTGACTTTCTCTGCGACTTTTTGTACGCTAAGTTTGGTCATGTTTGTGCAGTTTCTTTTCTTGGAATTGATTGCTGAGCTGCATATCAGCTAATGTACTCCGACTGTATTTGTACAAAATTTAATGACCACATGAAGCAACAAACGTGTCATAAAGTCAGTGTGGGAGGTAAGGAAGATGAAGGACGTGAGGAGAAAAAAATGAACTGAACCGATGTACACAAAGATTCGTAACGCAAGTGCTACTGGTTTTTACCCTTCACCACATCAGATAGCGTTCCTCAAACTGCAACCAGAAAACGGAGAGCGCCCTACCGAAGCGAGCATCGGCTTGAGTGCATTCAGACCCTGAACCCAAATTATATGCTGGCAGGTCAACAGACCGCCACTTCCAGCTTAGCCCACCATT
>QNGE01007799.1:0-11560 GCA_008508345.1 Paragonimus westermani
GAAAATAAACCAAATCCCCGACTACTCATCAGTAATATTAAATTATACATATGGCACAGGGGGGACCTGGAATAATATGCTACTTTGTACAGTGCTACGTACTGCATGTGTGAAATGCAAATAAGTACACAGGTTTAGAAGGATGCCAGCGAAATTTGGGCATATTTTGAAAGGTGTGATGTTCAGTAATTGAGATGTATAAGCAGGTTGAATGTAGGTTCATAAAATCGGAATCCGGTGTTGTGGCAACATGTACATTTTCTAACCTTACAGAAGATTGAGGGTAAGTCCCAGCAAAAACAAGCTGTACACACGAATCTCTCTTCAAAAGTTGAGCCAATAGCATAGATCACATTATTTCTCGTTGTTCAAGATCCAAAAGGATCTGGTTAAGACCCAATGCAACTTCATTGTCTGCTGTAATCTAAACTAGTCAGTCGGTTTGATTCATTAATACATATGAATGTTCTTTTGCGTACTTCAACTCTAATGGTGTTAGTAGAACAGTTTTACGTAGCTACTAAGATATCTGTCATATCTTGCCGACCAAACTATAGGACATTCTATAACCATCTGGACCTCAGTAGTTGAGACTCTGTGTGGTGACTGTTAATGGAAAGCTCAGACGATAAACTGTTTGAAGGTGTAGAGCAGAGAAGTGTGCCAGCGAAAATCTTCATTTAACTACGCCCAGGTGATCATCTAACAGATGGCTTGAATGAGAGGATATATGAGGTATATGAAGCATGCCCTTAAGGAAGAGGGTTCTCATAAGAGAGATAATACAGAGGGCAGGATGTAATTAAAGGCCGGCTAAATAACTTTACGATCTAAGAAGTTTGGGTACCAACGTTCCAGCAGCATAGTAGAGCGTAGAACTGTCTAATAACTTCATTAGTTGAGTGATACGTTTTTGTACTCATTCTAGTCAACCGACATCATAGCATCTGTTTTGAGTGTTCGGTGTGTTCTTTAATGAGGTAACGTTATGCTGAAACCTAATGACGAACAAAACGTTTAGAAAAACTCGGAATTGGACACAAATCGATAGGGAGGGTGAGTACTGCAAGTCTGTGATAGATTCCAGATGGTTTTGCATGAGCAAACTTGCACGTGTAGATCGAAGTGTTGATAGTCAATCCCACCGCGGCATTCTTATCATTCGCGTCTTTCTAGTTATGAATGGAACAAGTCACCTTCCAGTATTGTGAAGCAGCTGTACACCGAACTCTTACAGCTGGTGAACTTCATGTGCATCCCTTCAAACCGTTTCTTTGGCCACCATGGTTACAAAATTCTAACAAAAATTATTGTGCTTTGAAGCTTCATTGTGGGAAGATTTGTGAGAATTACCTACTTTGTTCACAACTGTAGCTCACAATGAGAATTCTTCCAGAGATTTTTCGCTACCCGTAATTGCCGAAATGTGGAATAATGTGATACTAACCGATAGACGACTGGGAACGTTTAGACCGCAGTTCTAAGACACAATTACTTTGATTTACAGAAGCATGTCTTAGGTTCACAACTCTGCATTGTTGATAAAACTGAGAACATAGTTGTATCTAAGACACGCATCCCATAATAAGCCAACCTTTAGAAACACTATGGCTTGACTAACAACTTAATCAAACACTTCTATCAAAAGGACCTCACAATCTGTGCTGAATGACTCCCTACCATTTTATCGCCTCTGAAATGTTTCCTGAAATACATTTTCAGCGGTATTTCGAGGTCAAGCAGTGGACCGTTGTCGATATCTTTTGCGTTCGGCAGTTAAAGAACTTTCCAGATCGCATTCAGCCGTGAGAGCAAAACTTTTACAGAATCTTACATTATTCCCAAGCTTTAATACAGATAAATTACCACCGTGCACCATACAGCAGTGTTTTCTATATCCCTCAAGTCTGTTTGTGCAACGCCCTCTTTCAACACTTCTTGACTTCCCGAATATCTTTCTCAATACAGTGAAGAAAATCATGACATATGACCTCCTTCTCAGCAAAAATGTCTGGCGGTAGCACCCGTACCTTCTACCATCCTGGTTTTCACCTCGGTTGTGGCAATGCTGGTCAAGCTCGGCTCGATCAATATTTTGGATACTACAACCGTTCAGTTACTTTTACTACGTGTCCCTCCACTTTCACTGGACCAGTACTAACAATAACTGGCATTTTTTCACCGAACGTGAAATGGTGCTCTTATTGTACAACTTGCAGGACGAGACAAATTTTTGGTTTGCCTGCTGAAGTTATTTGACGCAAATTTTCGTTTGTAAACTTTCCGAATATCTAGTTATAGATCTTTGGTGATTATGACACGCACTTTCCAACATCATCCCTTAATACATAGGAGCATTCAGCTTCGGGATGAATAATGTCCACAAAATTATAAATTGGCAGCAACCGTAACACTGAATATGGTTCCCATGGTCCTTTCTAAAGGGCGTTGCAACAGCTGGGAAGTCTTTCTACAAGTCTGCTTCATTACACTGTAGAATTTTATGTAAACATGTTGCATTTAATGAACCTTCTTCGTCCAATTTAAGACAAATGGATCACACGGTAAATGATCAACGAGAAGCGATGAGTCAGCGTTACTGGGACTCTTCTTACGAATGCGGATACTGTAGTGAACAGGCTTGATGTACTTCTCATATGTGAATGAAAGCGCGTCTCATCTATGTATATGGTTCCGTCTGTTAAAACTAAGGCCGTCTTATGGTCATTAACATTAATTTTAAAGTTCAATGATGCGAGTCCTGCAGTTACCTTTTTCGAGGTTGAATACTTAAAAAGGCCACGTCCACAAATGCAATTCTCTATCTGACTCGTTGACGGAATTGCGTCCTGATTCCCAGAAACCTTAACAATATATGCGATTTATTATTGGATTCGTCAGCCTACAAATTTTACTGATAATTAGTAGAGAAGTTCGGCCACCATACGTTGAATCTCTTTCACAATCGACTACAGTTTTCATACCTCTATAGCTATTTTAACATCTGTAATCGGTTGTGAGTGGTGTCCAGTTTCTACCAACCAAGCTCACTGATACCCGTCCGTAATCAAAATATCGCCTAACAGATTAATGATTTCTCTCCTAGGCATGGAATCATCGACTGTAGTTAGCAGGATAGTTACTGTGTCATCTATTGAGACGACTGGACAATCTGATCGTTACTTATGAGGGAATATGGTTGACCGTTCACAAACGATGATTCAGTCGAGCGTGATGTGTGGACAACACGGTTTTCCTATATAAGCGTGACCGGAGTTCTGGTTCCGGACGTGACGAGGCTATGCACCAATGACGAGAGGTAACAAGAACAAAACTCGACCACTGTTTATATCAAGTGAATACTTGGCGTTATCCTATATATATATATATATATACTCACCACGGGAAAAACAACAAGTAGCGGCACATGTGCCACACAACTAGCCTCACACTGACCCAACTAGAATAAGAGTGTTTCTTTGATAAAGAAGGATTAAATTAATCGTTCGTCTGAGTGAGTATGGCATGCAGAATTGGGAAACGGATGAAGAGTTAGAGACGTGACGATATCATTAAATTTGAACAAAGCTCCTAACTGGGTTTTAGACGATGACAGATTTTGAACGAAAGATCGTGAGATTCTGCAGTCTGAACACAGAACAATCAATTTGTGAGACTTACATGCATAAGCAAAAAAGGGATTGCATAGTATTTCTCAGGTACTTGAGTAGCTCTGAAGAGAGTCATATGAGAAAAACGGTTGGCACAACCCTGAAATAGAGCAAAGATCATCAGTGGTTCACGTTTAACTAGCCAAGATAGCAAAGTTCAAATTCCATAATCCTAATAATTATCACTTACTTGGAAGACAGAAATAAATGTATGTCCTAATTCAACAATCACAGAACAGGGTCCGCACACGAAGTGTACAGTTTGTCCGTTTTGTTAACTTAATAAGTAGATACCAACTTTTCAGCTTATCATGTCAGCCACAAGATGAAAAATTCTCTTTGAATAAAGCAGGTTTGAATTTATCATAACAGATAGGATAGAGAGATTGTCGCACAAAATTAGGCACGCGTACAGGGTGCCTAAACAGTTCACTTTTTGTAGGCTATCACACACAGTCGTGACTGTCTGATACGACTGGAAGCATAATTGGGACATATTGCGTTCAAGCGTCACATTAAACGCTTCCCTGTTTGTACACAATTGTAAGAATGAGTGTTGTGTATTGTGCGAGGCCATGCCTAGCTTTTCTGGATACAGGTGCCAGATGGACATACCAAGGTATAGCGAGTAGGAGTGATCAGATTGGCTAACTCCTGTCCCATATACAGTTCATACTATCACATCTTGAACCTAAAAATGCAGAACCTGGAGAGGACGTGAGGACGATATTTAATCACAGAAAAATCCACCGAGCGACTACTACTGGACTAAATGTTGTTTCTTTCACAATAATTACTAACAAAAGACCATCACTTCTGTTTTGCTGGCAGTTTTGAGTAATGCAGTCAGCCGTTAAAATCAGTATCTCTCACATTACACAAAGACTTATGGTCTTACCAAATTTTCTAATGTCTTACCTAATCTAGTTTTTTCAGCGGATCCTCACATTATCATTGCAGACGTTCGTCTTATCCGACAATTGGATTCTTTCATTCGTGTTTTGGGGGCCAGTACTCAAGTAGGCAGGATGTGACTAACGATATAATCATGAACTGACCAATTCACCTAACCTAAACTTTCTTGGAGTATTGTGCAAGAATCCTCGTCATGAAGGGTCATAACAAAGTTACATTCCAGTTAACTGCATTCACTAACCTCACTACAAAAACTGCCTATGTTGACGTTTTAGCCTACACAACGGTTAACAATTCAGCGCTGTGAAATGTGACTCACGAATTCACCTATGGGCGCTTGGTTCGAAACTGTTCATTTGCCAATTGATACACGGTTATTTTCGCATTCTCCGTCAGACACTACTGAAGGCCCAAGTTGCTAGCGTCATGAACGTGATGTACCAACCAGTTTTAAATCGCCACCAAGTTGCAGAAGTAAGCTACTAATAACCTGTAAGTAGTGGCTATGCTTGTCCTAATTTTTCAAATTCTGTTTTTAGCGGACATAATTGGACTACCAAACCCTTCTGCTTTGGCCGGTGAGTCAATAATACCTTAATTGACAAATGAGACTCACCATCTCGAAGGGTTCTTCATTGCTACACATGAGAGCGCATGCTGGCACTTGTTCTGGCGTGACAATAGAACAACAACTGATTGGCAGGCGTAAATCTACAATGTAAATAAGACCACAATTTGTTGGTGTTCGTGTAACAGTAGCCCATGAACGGAACTGATTACGCATAAAGTAATTATCTTAAAACGTCTAAACTAAACTGTGCACAGTCTGAGACAGACTTCTAACTTACTATCATATAAAAAATTCGTCTCGGATGGTGAAATGTAACACGAGGCACTGTCTGTAGTTCTGAGTGTACCCGCGTCAACCACAATCCAGTCAGACCGCAGTCCGGCAATACTATTGGGCTGCGAAGTGACGGAGTACCTAATCGCCCACAGAAAAACTTAGAAAAGTCTCAGTACGCTTTGTAGCACTATAGTTATGGGGAAAACTTAACGGACAAGATTTGTGTTCTGTTTGCTCGTCAAGCAAGGCTGATCGACTTGTTAGCTCGCTGATCATAGCAATCAATAGTTCATTTATTTCGTCATAATTAGCCCAATTGTATGGTGGAGAAATCAATCAGTTGTTGTTTGCGTATTATCTGTGCTCACTCATACGCAAAATTCGTACAAGAGTGCAAAGATTGGGTGAATACAGGTTGATCAATGGGTGAGAGAAATTCTTGTAAACCATAAAAAGTGAGGGAATGTATAAACCGAAATAAACGAGTGAATCGATCTTATCAAGAAGGTTGCGATAAGTAACGAAATGAACGGTCCGGCATTCTTGTAACATCAGAACCATAGAAATTCTGATGCGCAGCTGGTCGCTGTATGAACAGCTCTTCAAAAAAGTCTCTGTGTTGCAGAACCATAAACTATTGGTTGACTGATTTGTAAACTTAGCATTAAAACTTGAGGGACATGATTGTGATGAAATGAACACTTTAACAAAACAGTTCGTACCCTGATCGACCGATAACTGTATTAGACTTAATGAGTAACCTGGTTGGCGTATGGGCAAAAACCAGCCAATAAAGAACAAATTTTCATACTACCGTCGACGATACGCTAGATGAGGTTATGTGCTGTCACTGAATTGTAATTTTAAATAAATTGACTATCTGTTGTATACGCATCAAGGCCGCCTGTGTGTCCCACACTCGTGCCAAGGCTCGAATTGGGCTCTGATTGGTCGCGGCTTCAACGACCAACGGCTCACTCATCCATGTGCTTTAAAATGACCCGATTGCTTGTAAATGCGACAATACACGATGCATTCCTACTGAGTGACTTGTTCTCACTAGCGTTGTTGCCCGTAAGGCATGTAGCGGATGGGGCTCGGATACAGATACAACACTATTCTGATGTGGTTGAGCGGTAGATGGAAGCCCGGATTTCGGATTACACTTCGGGCTAGGTGAAAAAGGATGTGGCACCATTGTAAATAGGCATATATTTGTCCATAAACCAAACCACATTCAACCCTCTGAAGTCACCGTCATCCGACATCATTAGGTCTATCACAATGAGTCATTCTCAGTCACGTATGTTGCTGATAGCCCTGGCTGTTGTTGATGTAGATGCGCGCAGAATTTTGCAACCAAGTTCATATTTTTAAAAATCTCGACAACGGTAAAAACTATCATGACTGATTGATGAACGATACAGCTGCATGTCTCTGTTGCACTATGGGTTTCATATTTGTCCCGTGCTTCACATCCCATGCCCTAGTGTTCTCTTGTGCAGACCAGTTCGTACAGCCAATAATTGTACACACCAACTTTTGTGATCGATCTACAAGGTTTTGTAGTTATCACGTATATACATATGTGCATATATGCTGTACAATTTTCGGCGGTGTTACCCAGAGAGAAAGACCACGAAATCAGCGAAACCGAAACCCGAATAAGAGAATATGCTGATGCGGACTAATCTCGCTGACCGCCCAAAAACCAATTCACCGTATACCATGGGAGGGAAATTAGAAACTGAGTTTATAACCACTCTGAAAACTCGTGATTATTTCAGCCCAAATTGTATATCAATTGTTCTCGTGCAAATATTCAACCACGTGATGTGTTGGACAGTCGTTTCTACTCACTTAGCTATAAATCAACCACTAAGTTTTTGGCCTAACGGACAACCAAAAATTAACGTCTCGTGTAATGGGTTTTATAAGCAGACGCGTCTCTTAACAAGACGAATCGTTTCACACCGGTCGATCGTTCCGGTTCGTGGTGGATTGTTCTGCACTCTTCCACCGAGTTAGTCGGATTACAGTCGTGCTAACGATCGCTTACACGTTATCTGACCCGAAAATTGATTCGTCCCAACGTCTCGACAACCATATGTGATCATATCTGATTCACTCTGCGTCTTGTCGGCTGTGTATGGTAGTTGTTTCGCGTTGTATATTTAGGGCCTCTCTGGTCTAATTTCAACCAGTTTTTCCCAACAAGCAGTGTTACCTTGTTTTTTCTGCTTCTCCGTTTTGACTAAAACGACTGAGCGCGTTATTAAATGGACGATCCAACAGGTTCCGAGTTTTAGTTGTTTGTAAAGAGGGTAGACAGTCGGTTGTATGCACTCCCGGTGTTTGTGATAATCTGTCGGTAAGATTTAGCTAAACTTGAACAGATTTTCGAGAAGAAAACTTGGAGAAACCTAGTGTCAATATCAAACACTGTAAGAGACTTCCGTCAAGAATATCATATTACTAATAACTTGTCGATTTTGAAGGAGTCAACCTGTGAAAAACTGTTGCGGTTAAATCCGAACCAACGACAACAACGGTTTGCTGTCTAGCAGATGAGTCGAGAAGTCACGCTGGACGCTCAGAAGTTTCACATTTGGAACAGTCATTAACCCACCTCACTCTCTTATCCGGAATCCACCGATTATCCAACCACCATCCAGGTGATGGCCTGCCCCTGTAGGACCTCTCAAACTAATTAAGCTGGAATGCACCAAAGCCACCGTTTAGCATTGTAATGTGGAAATTCTCGGTGCTCGACTTGACCTCGTAGCTCATCCGGTATGGCGAGTGCCAAACAGCCTTTCCCCCGTTGAGTGAACCCTAAGGTGGGCGGTTTGTTCTTGTTCTAATCAAGCACTTTGCAATAGCATGAGGTGGTGACTTTCAATGATAGACGCCTGTAAGTTCACAAGTAACGCAATGTCAACTTAATTTTCAAATTGAGCGCCATTTTTGTCTGGCTTGCAAATCCATGACTCACCGTACACGTTACCGTTGTATGTGATTTGACGGGACCAGCTATAGGTAGGGTTGAGCCACTCAGTGTAACTGTATACACCACAGCAGTGAAACTGAAAATTCAACGAACGACAAATGACTGCATGTGGAAATGGACAAACGTTATTTCGTAGAATGTACCGGGTTGACAGTGAAAGTTTTTTGCTAGGTAGCGGCTAACTAGATTAATGTTGTTTGTTTAACAAAATCAAGTTCTGATCATCGTTTTGTAGTTTGTTATCAATAATAATTTACTCACGAAATTAACGTATACCGACATCATGTTGGTTAATCGAATGTGTGCATATAATGTAGTCAACGAATTCATTCATTGCGCTTAAAATCCTGTTGATCTTTTAACCTCTCAACTACTAGGCTGAAATGAAAATTAGTTAAACAGGTTGAATGAAGTCGGTAAATGCAACCGTCTTACTAACGAGTAATGTGGGGTCTCAACCATAACAGACAAGACCATCACGTCTCCATCCAAAATCGCCGGACAACAGGCACTCGGAGAACAGATATTTGTGGGGTTCACTAGCAAGAACGCAAAGAAGATTGTGATTCAACTTCTCGTTGGAAAAATGACATCTCCAACTGACGAGATGTGACGAAAGCAAAACCTGAGTCTGGTGATTGTGTTTGATGGACTCTGTCAGCATACGAAACTTCTACTTCAAAGTGGGTAGCACAGTTTACGTTACTCGTAAAATTACAGTGTATTTCAGCCCTCTCTTATGAGGTTAACCAAAATGCTTGTTTCAGGGCGAAAACTTCTACGACCAGCCGTTAATTCAGTAGAGAACCCGTTGTGAAATCCTAGACTTCGGCTGGATTTGACCCGAAGACAAGCACAGAAGGCCCAGATGTGGCAAATACTTTACGAGGTCACTTGCTGAAACACTTGGAACATCTGAACAGCCTTTTCCCATAGCTGGCTTGAAACCAGCCGAAACCCAGATTTCTAATTGTGTTGGATAGTGATGGTGTTCGTAGCTCCGATTTCTCATTTTGGTATTCAGTTGTTCGCCGAACTTGATATTTACGTTGCAAATGTTTCGACATCAAACGAGGTGACATCGTCAGGTGGGGTGTTTTGGTGTGTAGGTGCGGGGTTGAGGGAAGCCTGTCCAAAAATGAGCCTATCTTCTGACTCTAATTCTGACTGGTCTATTCCTGTTACTGCTAACCTCGATTCGGATTGGCTGGTTCACAGATTTTGTTCAGCTCAATGTGGTTGTTCAGTGAACCGGCTCTTGAGCATCAGGTCTCAAGTTTGGAAGTAACAAGAACTAGCTAATAGTAGTATATGCCAAGTTTCAAAAAAAAACAAGGAACAACCAATCAGAGTTCGCATTGGAAGGTCAACGCACTCCTGTATATGGAAGCAGGCGTTAATCAAACTTTACCGACATCGACGGTCAAACATATGTGCTTATAAACTTGCGCACTGACGATGTCACCTCGTCTGTTGACGTTTGTAGTCTGAATGCCAAAAACATCATGAACAATCGAATACCAAAACTCACATTGTTCACAACCATCTTCTGAATTAACCAACCTAGTAAGCGTTCGATGAAAATTGCTTGAAATGATGACGGAAACCAGCTCGAAGCTTTGATCGTTAAACCATTCAGGAGCATTCCACGGCGCAGTTACGTTTGTTATTGCGACGCAACGAGTGTGCTTCTTTCCACAGCAGTCCCACCTGACTCACTGGTCTCTTTAGTGCATGAGATTTCCGGTGTGTCAGTAAGGAGTTCTTCTGTGCAATCAAATGATTCACATTTGGTCTCAGTCTCGCAGTACGGAAGAGTTTCGCCGACCGGGCTGCTTCGATTAGTAGCACTAGGTTACAGTTACGTCATTACCGGAAACTGTCGTTGATTAATGTCCCTATCGAAATCGGTAGTTCAACCCTGATCGAAGTCGTTAGGTTATGAATGCTTCCAATCTTCAAACTGTCAATCCGCTCTGACTGATTACGCCAGTCAAGCACAGATGGTCTGAACAGAAAAGGAATCGGCAACTCTTCGTATTCTGTACAGTTGTTCATACTCACCTGAACATCATCTTCAACATCTCGCTGCCTACTGCCAAAGAATGATATGATTCTCGTATAGATATAATCAATTCACATGTCGGGCAACTTGACATCTTGCTACAACGGATTCCATCAGAATTACTTGTTTAATAGTGAGGCACCTGGTTCGTAATACTATTATTGAAGGTTTGAAGTTTTTCAGACCACCCATACCTGAGGAGTCCGAAAGTGGAATGGCACAGTTACAAGGAAGTCCTTGTCACTCCTTCTGAAGGTGTTCCAGTTGGACTCCTCAGACTTTAAAAGAAAATAAGCCAGGTTAACTTAAATTTTTTAGGGCATATTAATTCGTGTTTTACATGGAAGTAATGCCAACAAAAACATCAGAAATCCTTTTCAAGTGTTAGCTAGGAGAAAGATCATTCCAGGGGCGTCCTTTGAAGTTCCTGGAAGTCACATTGCAGAAGACATGTCGATGATAACCGTCTGTGCTGAACAAAAGACGTGTAATGCTACGAAATATTTCCGTTCATATTTGTTTCTTACAGACTCAGCCTAAATGATTCCAGTATTCTAATTCTCACTCAATCGAAAACAAATTATGGGCATTTGCAAAAGGTTAACAGTATAACATAAGACGTCCGGTGCATGAAGATTTCGTTCAAAAGTCGTGTCATTGCGACGAGATTAATACAGTCAGTCCCGACCTATACTGCTACCTTGGAGAGGTGGTCGGGCTTGTATACTGTTTTGATCCGGCGGACTATGCTGACTAGGACTTCGGTCCTTCAAGGTGCAACCTTGTCAGACAGGCCAAAGGGGAGTAGTCAGACGAAAAACAGTTACACTCATAGGATTGTATGTCACACTACTGACCGCGTAGGAGTGTTTAGGTAGTGAGGCACGATCCTATGGGCATACAGCAGAACTATTTTTATAGTTGCGGCACTGCTGTCTTCCGTATCAGGAAGAAGGGGGTTAGAAAAGGTACCCTCAAACAAAGAGCACTCCGATCGCCCAACGGTTGACCGTGACCGCCGGCGTATTATCCAATACGGTCGAAAAACATCA
>QNGE01007801.1:0-13126 GCA_008508345.1 Paragonimus westermani
TTAGGAGCATGCCACGCTGCCTTTCTTTTCGCTTGTGGGGTCGGATACTCGAATGCCAATTATGTAACTTGTTCGTATAATATAAATACACCCGACAGTATTGACAAGTCATTTTAACGCACATTCAGCGGAGTTGCAGCTTAAAGCACCGTTTTGAAATGTTGAAGGTGCCCGGCGTATTCCCTTAACTAAGCGATATATGGTACACATGAAACATTTCCCTGGTACATCTGTTCAAGCTCAGCTAGAACGGCATCAACACACGAAGATATCACTCATTCCACACTACACTCAAGTTGCCTGGTTAAAGCTGGAAATGATATTTCATGAGAGGTGAATTAGACTGACAAGCCGGCGTACACGCATCTTGTTGGCGTTAGACATCTATCCCAGCAAAAGGCAGGATTACTAGTTAAAACCGTGTAAGATAAACTCGATCGTGTGATAAAAAACGGTTTTTCTTTTTTCCATTTGGGCCATTCATTTCCCTTTTCTCTGCTGTCTAAGTTGTCTGTTGATCTTATATGTGCAAAGATGTTTTCCAAGGGCAGTTCTTTCTTCCCGTAGTAGAAAGACCTTTGTCAGTGAACCACAACGGTGTTTCTCGGTTCTAACCTTCAATCTTCCTGAATTCCAGTTAATTGCTTCCATTTTCCCGGGACCGCTGTTCTACCCACGGTGGTATGTTTTCTGTTGATCATCAGCCCATTTCCAGGTCTTCCCATGAGGTACTTGAGCGTTATGTCATACTGGCTTAGTAAATTCTTAGGCGAACGGTTTTTAATAACATCAACAGTCTGTAACATTCTGTTTTACGTCGAAGCTCATCTGTTGGTGACATCAGTATAAGAGACATTTCGATACATTGGTTCGCTATTTTTGTGTGGCTGTTTAGATATTACGTTGGAATGATATTGCTGTTACAAAGGTCACCGAAACGTGTTTCCAAAGGTAGTTGTGTTCCTTTTAGAACGTTATCAGTCTTGACCATTTTATTGTGTGCGGAAATTTTACCAAGAAATTATATCGTGACCTTTTTTAAGTGTCCCAACATGGTTTCACATCAGCTTGTGTTACCTTTGTTTTTGACAGGACAGAAAACCTATGTTATGTTTTGTGTTCGTGAGGTTTTTGATGGAGAATGTTTGGTGGCGTGATCAACTGTATGCCTATTAGCAGATGATTCATTTTAAACTGGACCCTGCGGCACCCGGCAGTATTCTCTGAAACATACTTCAACTGACTAAACGTGACTACACTCTAATACCAACTGCTATAAGAACATTGTACGTGTCAGTGTGGAGTACAGTTCTTACTGCTTTAAGTTTGCCCCAACCCGATATCGTCATTCTAAACCTACTCTTAGCTAGCAAATGATAAAGAGTGTCTGAAAAGAAACATTTCACGTATTTGCCAGTCCTGACTTCCTCTGACCGATGAAGTTTTGAAATTTTGTTCCGATTCGGGAAAAGTTTTTGACGCAAATCATTCGCTTCGTAAAACATCTTTAACAATGATCCATAAAACAGTTCTTCCTACGCATTCTTTGCTTGACTACGTTGATGCTTCAAAGTTTCAACAACATTGTTTGATAAAGTCAAATCTATATGTCGGTGAAGTATAGAACTAATGACAAACGTTTTTCAGATTCACGTCGTCGTTTCACCCGTACCATTTCTCGTTCGGTGCCTTTTTGCATCATCGTCAAATTGTTTGATCGCTTTCCACCATAACTGAAAGGGAATGGGAACATAACTCTCCTGTCAGTCATTTTTCCACACTTATTGACCCACATGGTATCACGTTGCCTCATAGTGTAAGTCTGTAGTCACTCCCGATGGAGAGATTGATCACATACTGTTGATGAATGAAGTTGATTGGAACCGTCGACCACACGCATTTAGGTCTTCTCCTTTTCCACTAACTCACTCACTTTACTAAAAGTTGTCAAGAAGCAAAATCTGTACAACAGGAAATGTCTAGTCGTGTCCCACAATACAGGTTTGTCATTTGTGTGGAAAAAGATGGAATGACAGAAAGGAATTCAAGAGGAAATCCTGAGGAATTATAAGCATTTCTGCCCTTCTTCTGACACATTTCCGAATTTAGGAAAAATGAACCGTACTCAACCTGACTTGAGCGATTAAGTTCTTCAAGTCACAATCATTGAGGTCACACGAAAATTTACTGACCTTAGAAAGAACACAGCACGTGCTGCTTCGATAATGAACATGATTATGTGTTGGTAATACTGATATTTTGATTCCAAAATAGATTTTATGGTATGAGAAAACGAAGTGGTATCAGTTCAAGCAGTTGAGCTCTGGAGTTGTGAGTGGTTGATTGTCGGGTGTGCTGTGTCAAACAGTTTACAACAAGTCAGCATACACATTTATGTAATTGTAGTCACGATGATATAGTAATTGTCAGCCTTTTATAGGGCTAGCTACACGATGGGAAAATCTGTAGTGAATGTTGTGCGAATTTGGGACTTGTGTTAGAAATGCTGTTATTGTTGTTGAAAAAATCGCCATAACATGTACATATTTGAATCTTTTGTCTGATATGCACTTAAACAAGAAACTGGAAATAATTCGTTGGATGGTGTAAACTGGGACAGCCAACGTTTCTCCAACTTTAAGTGGCTTTTATTAGAGTGTCTTAATAGCTGATCATTCAGCTGCACCTGTTGCCGTACAGGAAGAGTTTAACAGGCGATATCTCCTATGCTGTCCAGTTCTTGATGCCGCCTATCTATAACTGTTTTCTTTAACCTACCAGTACAGACTGTGCAAATGAGGACATATCGAGCAGTCTCGTTTTCGACTTGAACGCTGTAACATGATATGCACTACCGATGAGTTCCAACAAGATTGGATATCGAGTACACTGCTTTCCCTTGAAAGCTGCAAGTTGGAAAGTCTACGAGAATACGACAGCTGTGATAAGATTTGAGTAACGTTCACTGATAAGCGTTCGTTGTGGTCACATTGCCGGAATCGCAGTGGAAGGTAGATTGTTGTCTTTTTCAATGCTACCTGCTTATCCACGTGTTGTTAGCCGAAATTTCGGGTCGTACACGAGTTTGCTATTCGGAAGATTGGCTCCTGTGGCTTATACTTCAAAGACATCTCGAACAAAAACACTCTTACACACAACACTGAGGTGGAAACGCCACATATATTGCTGACCAGTTCATGTATGGAAAGTATCCCCCGGTTGAGGTCACAGCATTCCTTCTTGTTCTTTCTACCAGTTACTCCAACACATGCATCTGTCTGAGCGTCTACCAGTAGTACGGTGTGACCGTTCATCTCCAACGCACACGCTTTCACCTAGTCATAGACACTGATTGACGTCAACTGATAAATTATCTGGAGAGGAGGAGACAGGACCTTAGTAGCGAGGATAAAACAAGTTCACCTGCCAAAACTCTGCAACTGTGAATAGCTGGATGAATACGTCGTGCGTTAGAAATGTCAATCCATCGTGCACCAGATCGTGCACGATCCTTCAGATTACTGGCACACTGAGCGCAATAGTGAAATGTTGACTTAACGACGTAGACTAAAATCATTTATTATAGGAAGTCAAAGTCGTGCTTGTTGCGTCGTTTGGGGCTTTCAAATCCATGTAGCTTTCGTGTGGAATCATTCGATATGGTAGCTAACAAGGTTCGTTGCAGGGATGTTCTCGTTATTGAATTAATTTCTTCATAAACTTCTGAAAATCATTAATTGGGGCACAAAAACTCACAAAGAGGCCCTGTCTTGCAGGTTTTTATTTACCCTCACCGGTAGCCATAATGAATATTTGAACTCTAATATGGGTTCTGTGAATTGTGTCCAAGACCTTCCACCGTTTTTTGTTTTAAGCTAAGATACATTTCAGTTCTCATTGTTGTACGACAGTTGGGCACTAATTTCACACGGTGATGTACTCATGTCAATGTATATATTTAGCTATGTGCCACGGATCGCAAACTGGACGCAGCTTAGGGATTCGGGAAATTGTACACTCCTAGCACTCACATTAACGGAAGTTAGAAGATGGAAACCATTTTCGGGGGATGAGAGATGCTGTTTAAGTATGCCATTATGTCTGTAGTCATGAAATGTGTGTGTCAGAAATGAACCGGAAGAAAGCTTGTCATAAGTGTTTTCTTCCTAGGGTAATCTGGTTGACCCTTCTGTGCCTGGCAGGATAAAGTGGTTTAGTGTGTCCACTTCCGTTAGCACGGTGATATACTCTTTCGTTTCATGCCCTGGAACATTCAGAAACAATAGACACAAATTCAATTTGTACTGTCCTTAACATACAATATCGTGTGACCTTGTAAGATTTCATTCACCCTCGGGTTTTCCGAGGCCATGGTAATCAGTCGGTCAGTAGGCTCAGTCGATCTACAGAAGAAGTGGTTTGCCGTGAGGGTGAGAAAAACACTAATCTTTTTCTGAGGTTCGTTTTATACTCAGTGTTTACAAATGTGCTCAGGTCTGTACTACAGACTGTTCGCTATGATTGAGATAACTGACTCGTTTCGTGTCACATATTAAAATGGAATGAATGTACTGTTTCATGGGATGCTGATTCACCAACATTTGCCAACCGCAGGCAATTCATTTACCAGGCATTATAATCTATGAAAAAATTAAACCATTTTTCGAAGTAACTGCGTTTAGCTTTGTACTTGACTGACTATATTTACTGATCGGTGAGAAATGTCCAGCATCCGAGAAAAGTGACACGTGCCAATCCAACACTAGACGTTCACTGAACAGCTCGTTCGTTTTCAGCTCCAGAGTGAGAGTGAGAATGAAATCTTGGTTAAACATCGGTGCATCGGTTTGTTAAGTGTATAAAAGACATGATAGTGTGTATACTGCCAGGACTAGGCGGCCAAAAATTATGAACCATTGGGGAACGCTGAAATATAACTAGCCGAATAACTATTGTAAGGTCAGCAAATTTGACTGGATCTCAAAAGATCAGATTTTCTTGAATGGTACCTGATCACATTCCAACCAGTACATTAGGTATTAACCATGATCACAACCGTCTTCGTTCCATGGGATTGACTACAGTAGTCCAGTAAACATCCAGAAAAATACACTCTCAGGTTAAAGCATGTGCATCTTCTTGGAGGACAGAAGACTTTCTCATTTGAGCCCCATTCAGTGTGAGTGTGACACACAGAACAAGGTAACGTTACTCTGTCACAAATATAAAAGTAACTACGTACGTGTGTGGTACTGACAGTATCAGCAGTACTGCTCTGAAAGAAAGTGTATCACCGAGCCCCCCTAGCTCCCCAGCCTGTTACAATTATTGCGCAACCATGTACAACGATTAGGTTTCACATGCCAATATGAAAACGATAATGTTCACTTGTTTTTCGAACAGAAAAATAGATAAAAAGGCATACGAAACGTCGTTAAGCCACCCGATATGTACTGGCGCGGAACAGTATTGTCGGACTTTCCAGGTCTGAGCAAGAGTGATGATGATTCGAACCCAATGAGTGCTGTTCGGATCGAAGTGGATTCGGGGTAGTGTGAAAAAAGACTGTATTCAACAGAACGTCATTTAATTAGTAAGAATTTTAGGAAGATTAAAAAATTAATTACCTGTGACCTGCTGCCTTTTGACTTCTGCTCGGATGACCTTTAGTCCACATTGCAACTGCGTCACTTGAAGCAGTGTTTACAAACATGTATTTTGTGAAACACATTTTAATATTCCTTGTATACCATTGGTGGCTAAAAGTTACCTCGTGCATTTTCATCCATAAGTTTCAGTGATCTGTCTAACATGGTTCAGTGAACGAAAAGTGTCGCAGGTCGTGTGTAGGTGAATTTACACTTTTTCAGAGCAAGGCCTGAAAATTGTAGAAGAACTGATTTGTGAATCTTTTTGACATAATTCTGAGGACGGGTTCGACTGCCGCCCATCTGTTTGGAGAAGATGCATGTTCCAGTCGATTCTGAGACTGTTTTGGTGCCAGTAGGGAGGACTGAAACGAACTGATACATGGTAGCCGGGCAATCTTCGTCAACTCAATATTCGCCTTTACAAAACCAAGTCACTTCCATTAAATTAGGAATAATATTTGCCAATTTTAAACGTAACACAGTCTTATAGCTCAGATTATAGATGATGCCTCTCATTATGGTCTTACAGCTGCTCTAATACATTGCATTAATACATCCCACCGGCGTCACCGATGAGAAGCATCACCAGTCATGTACACGTAATTCACCTAAATAGTGTCAAATTTGAAGGTAGTTTAGCTAAGTGACTGTCTTGGAAGTGCCTATCAGTCAGAGTTAGAGTATCTGTAAAGAACTGTATAGCATGTCTGAAAAGGCAAAATATACTCCTTCAGCTGTAAAACTCTTTAAGTAGCCTGTAAAGAAACGACGATATAGTGAACTCAGCATGACATCAACAAGTGTAATATGTATTCGTAGCTACGAGCTATAACCGTGAATGAATCGAAACATAACTGCGTGAAGATGTTACCAGCAGATGCGCAGCTCATTAGCTGGGGTACCTCATTGTTCTCTTCGTCTTTTCAGGCGAAATTGTACTCGGTCGCCATCTGTTGTTTGCCAGCTACAAATTCAAACACTTAACTTGTCAGTAGATGAATTACCCTACAATCTGGCAGCTAACTGCATACCAGAACAGTTGAACAATCAAGTGAACGACTACTTCAGGTATATCAGATAAGAAAACAGAAACTGTGAGACGCATTTAACACAGTTTCCGCCAACAGAACTGACTGTCAGCAATCCACAAGTGAGCGTCAGTCTGTGGGCGTATGCAAAAAGCGTTACGGACAAAGGTGAAAGTTGCCCACGAGTTCCATATTGTCCCAGCACTTGGAGAAATTGATAAAGAGAAGTGTAATGAAAATTCGTCTGGCGAACCGATAACAGTTTTACTTACAGATAAAACTTCTCGTATGAAACTACCCAGTGTTTGCTGTTTTCTTCTATCTTGGCTGACTTCTGACTGTTTGAATTCACCTTCATGTCATCGTCTGTTTTTCCCGTGTTGATTTTGTGCCCACATGTTAGGGCTTGGAAATCACGGAAAAGCTCTTTACTCTAAGTTACCCTCACTGTTCCTGTGGTAACACAATATTTAATATAATTCAGATTAAACTGCCTGGTTTGGTACGTACAACAGAGATGTCAATATCAATTGACGAACACAGGAACTCACGGAAGTACTAGAACTTAGAAGGGGCAATGTGTGAACAAAGGTTTTGAAAACACCGGCAACTTCAACCTTATAAAAGCACAGAAACTGATCACGTCAGACATGATTTTGTATGTTTCACCTTGTTTATAGTTGACTCTCGTACGAAAAAAGGCTATGTGTAAATTTAAACACGCATTCGCTGTGTGATTCTTAAGGGGATGTTCGACGAACTGCTTTTCGTTCTTGGGGATCGATCTTTATACTGGAACCAGTAAGCCTTTCTATTCCATGTTTAATCCAAAACAGGTGTACTGAGGTAAAATGGGGTGATTTGGGAATTGTAGAAATGATATCAACTAGTCGACCCACGGACTCGTGCGAACAAACGATTAGCAAGCTGGGAACCTCACAACCTGACTGTGTAGTTTGAAGAATATACCGTGTGTTCAAAAGCACATCATAGCAACAAGAATGTTGTTGTGTTCCTGTTTCTTTCTGTCAATCAAACAAAAATCTCATGTACCGGGAAATCGGATAATGTTTTCCTCATTTTTTCGAGAAAGAAAGTGCACAGTGTTTGTTTAGAAACTTGCCGTCTTTCGACAGATATCAGTAAAGCTAGCAACCGTTATTTTGCTGGCACACAAATTTTCCAGAAAGCCCTTTCACTGACATAGCAGGAAAACGTGTCTTTTGGGCAATTAACATTTCGTTTTCTCTCATCAGACAACTAAACAACAAGCCGGATCCTAGAATAGCAGGAATTACAGGGCGGTAACATTTGGTTGCCTTAGCCTCACTGATCGCCAGCAAAACCAAGCTAGTTGGAACATTATGGTGCAATGCTGATCGCCTATTCCACCAATGAAACCCAGGTGCTTACTCTCTGTTACGGTTGTTCACTCGACGTGTTCAACTGTGTATAGACACAAGCATCTACACGCTGTGCCTATGTAAGTGTCACTGTAACTACGAACAAATTGGTAGATGACACATGTCAGATGATTGTCTGGATTGTAAAGATTAGACTTACACCTACTCACTTGCATAGTTCAATGACTGTACTTTTCCATCTAAATAGTTATTCGAGAAACATTACTTTGATGGTTGTCAAACGTAGTAGATTTTGACGTGAGCTAACTTTTGTGGGTAACCGTCCATGTGAAACATTTATTGAATGACGTACCCCACATTTGTTCGTTGTTATTGATTTTCCTGGCATAGTTGAACACTGACTGCAATTGACGGTAGCTTGATTAGTAAGTCTACTGGAATACAAACGGAATATACTGTAAGTGTTCAATACATCAATGGCATTCAGTAGGCATGTATGTAATTCTGAATGATTACATGATAGTGAAGATTTTCTTTTCTGAAATTCTGACAACAAACTGAACAAAAATTGTACATTATTCACAATTGGCAATAACTTTTATTTCTATGTTGACCCGTTATCCAGTCCACTTCGAAAAAACGTAACATTGTGAGCCTTACAGCCGTTGAAGTTCGATGTCAATACACATCTTTTCCGTAGCCGATAGTTGAACTACAACCAAGCTTTCAAGACCCAAACGTGTTGACCACTTTGACGTAGACTATTAACCTATGGCCGAATTGTCATACGTAAACGCTCAGCTGCATTCACTTGTAAATAGTGCTTTCGAAAACGTAGCTAAAGACCGAATTCTGGCCGTGGTAAGGACATGCACCACTGATGAGCCGCACCAAGAATAGGAATCGAGTATAGTCTTTCTTTACGGAAGGGATTGAGTAAAACATGGTCCGTCCATAATGGGGTTTCCCGATAGCTGTATATCACGAACAAAGTGCATATTTGTTAGCAAACGTATTGTATAGGGCTTATTCTAGTAACAGACAAGATGCGATGGAATGATCGCTGGTAAAACTAACATACATTTGTTGACCTTTCTTCGAACGTACTGAGGAAAGTCACTGTTTCAACTTTATACGTGGGCACCCTCTCCAATGCACCGTGAATACTAAGCTGGATAAAATCGTTGGTTTGTAATGGATGATCTTGAAATATTATTGTTGTAGTGTGTCGCTGATGTAGTTAAACTACTCAGAGGAAAGCTTTTTGATATCAACGACATGCAAATTTTAACGAATAGTTGTGGTGCAATTATATTTCAATCTGTCTCACATGGTTTATTGCCAATTCATTTCAGTTGTTGACAAGCTGAGATTTTACCAATGTACAAAATTCTACGTTAAAAAACTATGTACATTCACTCCCAAATTATTACATTTCTTTTTTGTGTAAACATCTGGATAAATATGTCAACTACACTACTCTGGAGTTTGGGTCAACCACGAACAGATGCTGAAATCCAGTTCAGTGCTTTTCTATTCAGATGACGTGCAGGTTCTTATAGTCAGGTACAATATTTTGCTTCATTGGTACGACTGTGCATTGCTGTCCGTCACTTTGGCATGATCCAGATACAGGTTCTATGGCTTTATTTTTGAACTGTGCGACTTACGCCAACAGTTGAGGAATATACCGTGTAACGCAGTAACATTCCCGAAGGTACCGAACAAAACGCACGAGTAGAAAAATAGATTATATCCTCACAGAAACAACTACACAATTGCCAGAATACAGTCGGATCAGCTGACGCCTGTGGGCTGTTTGAGGTGGTGCATCTGCGATCTATTGAAGATTCACAAAGAAGGTTTTACGATCAAACCGATTCTGCCGACGGACAGTTCAGTGGTTTAGGGGTAATTGCCAGGAAGAAAAGACTACAGTATAGCTGCTCTGACCTGAAAAATATAAATGGGTTGGAGAATATGATTTCTCGTGCCACAGAGGAAGACAAGGTGGTGGAGTTTTTCGACATACAACCTTTGCTTATAAATATTACAGTTGACGGAGGATATAGATAGTATTTGTGACTACGTGCATTTGAAACCCTGCGGACTAGGTTTGTAGATTGGTTTCTTCACGTAGGCCTGACCCGCAGTATTTAGTTGACGGAACACTCTATTTATATATGTGTGTGCGTGTTGCTATGTGTAGTGTACTAGGAACAGGCTGACCGGTAAATTTATGGACTATCTTACGTAGAAGACATAAACAGAACTTCAGCGTAGATAAGTTCATAAGCGACAATTTGATTCAAAAGCCTAACTGAAGGAACCACATGACAGATTAAACTCTAACACACAGAAATATCAGGTTTGCCGTACAAACTCAAAATCATGATAGAACCACATTCTTAAATGCTTTTTTGCATGGAAGCAATGCGTGAGAACATCCACTACACATATTCATGGTTCTCGCATTGGCTACGTTTTCAAATGTTCTATTCTAATTGTTGCGTATATATTTTCATTTTCTTCGAATAAACTTTTGTTAGACCGAGCAGGAAAATGTCTTTATCAAAGCCTGTTGTGGCACACTATCTTATTACTTACCGAATCAGTTCATTTTCCTCAGATTATGGTTCGTTTGATCTCATTGGATAGCACGTAATTTCTTATTGTACTCCTAATACTGATTTCTGATGCAATGCGATTTCATGGTTTGTTGGTTGTTTCACAATCAGTAATTGGTTGCCTAGCATCGGTCGTCTCACTTGATTGCGCTGATTGTTTGGTAACTGTACCGCATGATTGTTGATAGACAAACTCAGCTTTTTGAGTGGATGGAAGTCGTGTCCATTTCGGAAGATGATTAGATTGAACTCTAATTACAATCTGAACTGTGTTTTGCACAACAAAGGATTTTTCGCAGTCTACTGCCTTCATGAAGAATGACCGCTTCATCAAGACATTGTCAGAAAGCAGCTACTTGACTGTTGTTTTATCAAAGACTGATCTGAAAAGTGTTCTTTGGATATTGTCCATCAGCGCTTGTAATTTTGAGGACACAGTGTTTAATCTTTAATATATAGCCTGATTGACTTACAACAACATGAAATTTGGGCCCGTACGGGAAACCATGGCAATGCAAATCCCATCAACCTAGGATTTGGTCACATTAATCACCAAATCAAATGTGACACATGGTTCCTTAGTACTTGCGAAGTAAATGCATTTCCTTTATATCGTGATCTTTAACGGCGATACTAACCTATACTAACCTATAGCCTATATAAATCTATGTGTATGTTCGAATGACATTGCTGGAAACACAATCCTGAAGCAGTCGAACTAGATAGGTCATAGAGACCATAGTGTTGACGTGTATTTTATTGTTTATCGCCCCGTAATGGAGCAAAGGCGGATGTTTTCTGAGGCTGTCGATATCGGGCAAACACAGCCAGCCACGTGCTTATCCAAGTAGATGGCTATCATTCCGTCTCTTACCAGACACTTTTATCGGCCTGCCAGAAAACTACCGTGGTTCTTTTGGATTTGTGTATAGTTTGTAAAACTGTTTTCACTCTAAAGTCTTCAGTTAGCAGACCGTCAGCTTATCACAAAACCATAACGATCGTGCTATCTCATATCCTAACTTCCGTTATCTACTTCTGGCAGATCCACCAAGATGTAATTTTCAAATTGGTTCACACCTTGTTCTTGTTGAAACCACATCTTCTAATAATTACGATCCTTATTTTAAAAGTTCTGACCACACTTATCAAGACCTATTGAGCGGTTACTGCTGATTTAGGCAATAAATTCAGTAACTTATTATCAACATTTCCAGTAAGGCTGAGTCAGACAGTCAGAAAAACAAAACTATCTTCCAATTCCGAGGAAACCCCATTAAAAATGATCGAAACACTTGGAGCTGGGATGGTGCTGTTGATGCTCGTTCATCTTGAATGGGAACCCAAATTATGTATGAGGCAGACTAAACTAAATAAACATTGAACAACACATGAAGCACAGAACAACCTCTAACAAATCCGAAAAGCCTGATTTGTTCCCCAGTGCTGACTGATCACATTTAGTTCGGTTTAGTGATAACATGAGAAATTCCAAATTCTGCCATTTTTACTGATTTAAACTAAGCGGTTTTTTAACTTGGTATTATTTGTCAAAACAATGCACTCCGAAATAGTGTCTATGCTGGGTTGTGTGTTGTCGGTTAAATTGACGGAGATGTCTAACATATTGTGAATAGTATTGGCATGGTAACCCATCAACTGAACCAGCTGATAATTACTTCTGCGTTCAAGGTCAAGTTGGAAAAATAATTTGGCGTCAAACTGGTACCGACTGGCTACTGTCATTAGGGAATAATATTCTTTGCTACCGTTTCATCCAGAAATCATTACGTGTGATGGTTTTGGACTTTAATTGAATGTACATGCTGTCAAAGCAGGTTTGGATCATACATACTTGCTAAATGTGCAATTGAGTGAATGTGAGATCATTTGACATTAGCTTCCTATCAAGGGTTCTATAGAAACTAGACACATTTTGGAGACTGTGGATATTACCGTGGGATAAACATTTGAAAAGCGTCTTACAGGATAAGGTCCTGTGATTTGATCAAGCCGAGTGAGGTTGAAACAGTCGATAGGACTGAGACATATATGGGTTGCGTGATACACTTGAGCACACACAAAAAAGTAACTTTTACCCTACTGATAACTCATCAGGTTTGATTACGTCGATGAATCAAACCTCACTGCCAAATACCGACCAACGGAAAATTCCCTAAATTTGCAACAGAACTACCACATCTTCTCCATTGATGTTCCGCGCAACATCAGAAAACACAATTCGCTGTAGGTCTGGCGCAAAGTCAATGAAGTAATTGGTATCTCGCTAATCTCATGATTACGGTTGGCGGCATCCGATTCGGATTAGCCTGTCACAGTGACCGAAGCCAAAGGACGCCTGCGCTTATATATCACTGCAACTGGCTTGCGCTGCACCAATTGCAGTTCCACCAACACACCACATATCCAGTGTAAACCCGAAGGAATAAGACCGG
>QNGE01007802.1:0-20753 GCA_008508345.1 Paragonimus westermani
GTGGGACAATATTACCGCTTTCCTTTGCAAACTAGCCACTTACGTGGAGATTTCAGGGAAAGTCAATATCAGCAGGACCAAAAGTCAACGCAATATGCACGAAATGTTTGTGATGCATTAAATATAAACCGAGCTGCGCTTTCATTGAAGTAGTTATGCATTCATCTGATAACACTGAATGCTGAGATTGGAAGATAGTTCAAGGTAGGTTATCCGTTTATCGTTCTTATGCGCTCTACTGAAATGTGCGAACCGTCGATGTACGTGGGGCTTATTTCGCTGTCTCTATACTCTCATCATTACTGCTGGGATAAGGCTGAAAACGTAGTTGATTTTTCCCGTTGTCATGGACTGATGCAGTTGTTGATGCACGCTTGCAGATAATGTCGAAATGAGTGGGAAGTTTAGTTATATTGACCACGTCATGTCCAGAGGTCCGTGGATTGTTTGATTGCTACCAAAGACCTCAACAGTAAAATGAACTCAACAGACTCGGAGAAACAATTTCTCAAATGACATGCCTTCACTCGACAAAGAGACAAACGAAAACGAACCACACGGCAGATGGTTCTGGGAGTCGACAACATACGTTTTTGACGTATATCGGGACGGAGCATACTAGCGCCTGGTGTATTAAGAAAAATGGAAATTCCCCTAATAGTGCATGAAGTAATGTGTCTACTGCTCAGTACGTCCCAATATGAGGAAGAGCTTCCAGCGTTTGACTTAAACATTGATCGGATGTTTGTAAACAATAAGGATTACTTAAGCTAAGAAGTAGATTACACAGCAGCAGAATTCACCTTGATGCACAGTACACCGATGGTGTGCTTTTCAGTCACCTGCTCACAACAAACAGCCAGTCAGTTGTACAGTTGAAACTAACCGTGTGAAAGAAATATTCGGTGTATTGCTGTTATGGTAGTTCCGTCTGGCATCATGACGTCTGGCAAAATGGTCATTTCGGAACTCTCATGAACCATGCCAACAACAGTTTACATAAACTTATGTCAACCACGCGACTAACTTCGCGTGCCCTGCTCACCCCACAGTTTTACAACAATACACGGGTGATCTAATAGATGACGAACTTCTAACTTGAAGCGTGTAACGAAGGGCATCGCAGGAATGTAAGTTGTCTGTCGGGCTGGAAGCCATGTATATGAACTTTAAAAAGGCGCATTTTCAAGTGTGTCGCTGACCAGAAGGCTCGACACAGCCATGATGAAAACGCTTCATGCTACACAACTAAGACTAACATTCACTTCTAAGCCAGCCGTACGCTTTCATCTCGAAGACTCGGTGCCCAGAGGTGCTACTTCGTTTTGTATCCACTTATCCTCTTGTTCCTGTGAAGCGGGCTACAGTGGTCGCAAAACAAAGCGTTTGTCTGAGGAAACACGCGAACACCATCCAATTTGGCTGATGACCGGAGAATAAAGAAGGATTTCCAGTACAATTCTGGCCCACTAAGATGAAGCAGATCCCCAATTCAGTGTGGATGTTGCATTCAAACTAATCTACCGTGTTACGCATGTTCAGACCATGGGTGTGAAATATCGAATCTTGGCTGCTGCCGATGCGATCGGAATCCGACCACGAAACCCTAATCCGTACGCGCCGGTCTTCTAGTCACGCACTGAGGATACCACGGCCTGCTGTCATTGAAACATTTGACACGGAAACACAGTAACCAGTCCCGTAATCCCCAAATGACTAGAGTTACAGTGTCTTAGGTTCCACATATTCCTGAGTTGACAAATAAATTTACGGTGCATTTAGCCTGAAGGTGTCAAACCAAAAGCGAGCTTGTTCGTCACGTAGTGAGTTCTGCGGAATTCCCGGGGCGTATCTAAACAGTTGAAACAGTCCGAAAATCGGATAGTAACCAAGCTAATCACAAAAGTTGAAGCTCGTTGATGCACTTGATTCTCCACATTTGTATTTTCTGACCACACTATCGGGCGTTTGATTATTCTCACAACACTCTACAGCTTTTATTCGCACTTGTCACTACTTTGACATCCGAGACACCAAAGTTACCGCGTTTCACTGCGACCACCGTGCGTACCTTTGCAAATTTCCCAAGGTCACAGGTACACTAGCGACTATTCGACAAAAGTGATTGGTTAATCATTGGCACGTAATCTCAGATTCATCGTAGTTCATCAGAGCGAAGCCTGATTATTGCAGATTCATTGGACTTTCGCCGGTCAAACACTTCAAACTTTCTTATAAACAAGTTGAACAATAGTTTACGTTCACTCTAACAGTTTTTCTCATGATGACTACCTACTTATCTTCCTTCTTCTTAGCAGTTAGTGGAGAGTTTTCCGTAGTGTATATCCACGTGTTCAATTTGAGCAATTACTCCCCCTCAAGAATGTCAACAGAATCGGAAAAAGAGACAAATTGTACAGTGTTCACCGGGACAACGTATACACAATCTGAAGAAACAGACGTGACTCTGTTGCACTGGTAACAAACCAGGCTGAGGAACCTTTGAGATCATGCCAGCAAGGAACAAAGATTATTGTTTATCATAAGTTCTTCACTGCTGCAACATGATGGGCTAGAGGACAACTAGAATGTCAACACAAACTGCTACTAAAGAACAGTGTGAATTCACAAGCTAGATTGACGCAGGTTACAGAATGCTCCTTCTTTTCGTACAGTTGAACAGCCAAAGAATTTCATGAAGTGATTCCAGTAATCTTTTGAAAAACGCGTTTAGCAAGCATGGAGTGAAGGTGACATATATAAACATTGTCACGACAGGGTTTTCCATTCTCTTCGATGAACAACAATGGAAAGCTGTTTTCCGCCTGAATGGAACAGAGCAAGTTAGCTTTTGCATTTGCCATATTGTTGCTCCACATTCATGTTACTATCGAGCACAAATTGCGCACCGGGCCCCATTTTTGTACCGTCCGGCGAAAGCCAGCAGCAAGTTTACTGGACAGCAAATGTTTCTTTCCCTGAAGTGAACCTCTAAATGAACTGCTGTCTTTTCGAATTACCAAAATATCCGGGAGCGGTAGTGGGTTTGAACAGTTCTCCACTGATGTCAGTTCAGTAACACAGACAACTGCGTATATCCTCTGTCTTTCTAGGTGAGGACAATCTATCATCTACTCACGACCAGTACAACGAAGCAGTTTTCTTCAGGACTAGCAAACTTTCAACCGTTTGAAGCCGACAGAAATGTTCGTTATTCACTATGTAGTCAACTAGTTGAGTCTGTCATAAGATGAAGACGACTCGTGAAGTGACTCGAGCTTTTACATGTCTGTGCGTGATTGCCAGCTGCCTGTGTCTTCGTCTGATTTAATACGAAACCTTCATAGGATTTTGTTTGCATTGTTTACTGTAACCGCTGACTTTATAGAAACGCAACAGCCTCCCGATTGAATGAAACACACGATTGGCTGGCTGGTAGTTTGTAATGGACGGAGGGTTGTAAATTGGCATACAGACTAGCAGTTGTTTATACCGTGTGGCTGAAGGAAAATGTGCGTACCATTGCCACGGCCGGGATTTTAACTCCGTTCATTCCATTCATGAGGCAACCGTGTTGACCACTGCGCCACTCACTTCACATCAGGCAAGACCGAATCATCAAATCTGAACGCTCAACCACTCTCGCTTGTGAGCAATGACCAGGTTGCCCGATCGTCTCGAGAGGAGACACAGTTATCGCCTGTTAACTCCAAACGATAACCCCGCCATTCGGATTCAAATATGAGTGATGGTCAACATGAAATCAAACCAAATCCAAGACTACTCAGTAACCTAAAGTAAGTTGGACCAGCTGTTTTTTGATAATCTTGTTATGTGAACACTATTAACAAAACATTTTGTGAATCTTTACAACCCGTGTACGCAAAAATCACACACTGTACGTTCAATGGTTGTGAAAGATCTCCGTACATTTGAAGAATCTCCCCCAACTACTTTTCACTCAGTGTGTGTTTTGTGCTACTCGCGGTACTTTCCCTCATTCAACCGGTGAGCATGATACCCCTCCTGATAGTCTATCATGGTCATTAGCTGCCTCGTACTAGACTCCTTAACACACGGATTGTTAACTGTCTACGTGATAGTTCAACGAATTAATTCGAGAAGGGTTTTGCGCACACAACAAAGACTGTCACTTGAGATGAACATAATTTCGTTAGTGCAGGAACTGAAATGTGAGGAAGCTCAGTTGGTTCAAAAACGCCCAAGGACCAGTTCGACATAGCAGTGGACATAATATGTCTGGTTTTCCTCCTCACGTTACCCATCCTGTCACCTGGAGATGAATTCAATTTTATTTGGATAGAATATATAGATAACACCCCTGGCAAGTTATCGGGTACGCCACTTAGCAGTGCTGCTCAGTGGTCCACCAAAGGGGTGCTCAAGCATAACACGACCTGTTATGACAGATAAATGAAATCACGGTACCGCCACCACTTTCACATTGCCGGTTTTGTTTGTGTTATGTCTAATGTATTGTCTCCCAGGGAGAATATCGTACAAGAAGCAAGCTTACGGCATGATCTAGTTCATTGATTTTCACTTAGAAACTTTTGTTCAGGAAATACAGGGAATTGTGGACAAATCGCACAGGTATCTTTTTAATAACCATTATATACAGTATAGTAATTACGCGAACTTCTACGTGTCAAGTGTAACACATTATCGCGAAGACGAGGCCAGTAATTAGTTGTTGGTACATCCTTCTATGCACATTGGGGCAATGTTGTTAAGTACGACAAATCATCCTCTACCAAATGTGTGATCGAACATAGTTATACTTTGCAGGATAGCCTTGCTTGATAGTAAGCATGCATTATTACTCACTAATTCTAAAAATACCCAGGCTGCAGGTCATAGTTATTGTAGAAAATAATACCATATGCTTTCTAATAGGTGTGATTAAAGTATCAACCTCCAACTACGTCTTATACTAAATTAATTATTCGTAGTTAATCAAAAATATCTGAATTTTCGAATGGTCGCCACATTGAAAATAGTAATCCTCAGAAATGTTACCAAATGAACAACTGAAAATGTTTCCAGTTGCTCATCGCCTTTCTGTTTCAGAGGTGGGCTACCTTAATTGAGAAAGCGTTCATTGGTGAGTGTTGAGCGTGAGAACTAAATCGAACAAACTGTACGCCTACTAGACGAAGACGGATGATTTATTGTGCAGCGCACATCAGGGTACGGATGCATGCACAGGTTGATAAAAATTGATCAAACTGAATTAGGTGGCCAAATTATATGTAAGTGTTGTCTAGAAATACGAGAGTTCAATACCAAGGAAGCCTTCCACAGAAATTGCGGGGCCATAATAAAGAAAACTAATTGGAAATATGACCATAGTTTGAATGAATTTTCATGAAGCTAACGGTGTCAAACTGGGCACGCAAACTTAGTGACAGATTTTTTCAATCAGCTCCGTATGTAGGTTGGACTGGCCAACACAACTGAAATCCCCACAACCCCTGAAATTGACGGGTGTTATCGTGATATCTGAACCTCGCACTTCGCCTCATATCAAGCAACCTCATTATTGCAGTGAGGCAGAAAGTTGTAGAAGCTGGGCTGTCTGTGAACAGTGCACCTTTTCAGTATTTGTTGTAATATACTAGGAGTAAAAGCTGCAGGCTCTATGGTTACTCACAATACCACAAACCGGTATGTCAATTACCAGAAGAGTGATTTACATATCAATCATTCCTCGTTCACGAGACGGGGTGTTCACATTCTGGTAAAGAATGTTAATTCTGTGAATTTAGGAGACTTTCATGCTTTGATTGGATAGCCGAAAGGAGTTATGGGATGTTGCTTGAGAGCAAGTCAACAAATATTGTTGAATGACTGTTTACGTCCGCTTCTTCTAATGAGTGGAATCAAGCCGACCCCATCAAAGACTTTCAGATAATCAATAGACTTGCACCAGCCCAGGGATGTTCTTTATCTCTAAGTAAGCAACCAGGCAACAGTCGTCAATGCAAACTTGGTAATATGTTAACACCAACTGAAAAAACACATCTTCTATTGTGATACTAAGCAATGAGGGTTGTTCTATTCCATATGGTCCGGAGTCGTGAACAAGCAAAAGTCCCAATTCAAGTGAATAAAAATGAAAATGCTTGTTGATGTCAAGTTGTATGCTTACGGTGAGTGATACCGACTAAATACTTCATCTAGTGTGCTGAGCTCTACGGCACTGAAGAAAACGGACGGCTCACAAGAACTTCATTCCAAATTTTCCAGTCCCTTGCATTGTCATTTATTTTGTCTGCCAATCCACCGACTTCGATAAGACCTGCGATACAGGTGTTACTGTGCTATATATTCACTTAAACCACTTTGATGGTCAAGATAACTACGATTAATTGTAAATAATTTTTCAATTTTTACCAATCTCCTGCTATTTATCTGTCCGAAGTATGAACTGGTTTCATGGCACCTGAGCTGCCAGCTTGATGAAGTGCCAGTTTCGTCATACATAGTGATGTTTGTATGGTTTACCGTTAATGTAAGCAACAGTTTTCTGTGAACAATGTGAACACTTAGTGGAAATCAAGTGCTTGTATATTTAGGCATGGCATTCCATATTTAAAGCTTGAATGGTACATTATTCAAGAGGCTCGATTAGCGGAACTGAGTAGCACGTTAAAGAAATCGGAAACCAAATTCTCCATTCACGCTCCCTATGTTTGAATATGGTTTACGTAATCGAGGTCACGGGACCGACCATGTATAAGTTTGGTTGTTAGATACTCGCAACAGATACTTGGAGGAGAATGTCGTGGTGATAACCCTCTTTTGGAATACGATGATCCCGAGGCGAAGTACATGCTAGCACAAACCTCGAAGTGATTTACGTTCACTAGTCATCGCGGGTAATTTAATTCTACCTCTCTGTTTTAAGAACGACCTCAACAGAAAGTGTATCGTAGCATGCAATTGTAAACGTGGTGGAGCACTTGCTTCCATAGCTCACAATTAATAAAGCTGCTAACAACGAAGAGCTTGATAGGTTTTGCAGGTGCTGCAAAGAACAACATATATCCACATACCTGGAGGAGTTTCATCTATAAAAGAACATTGGATAATTGACAATGATTCATCTTTCATGATCTTATTGAAAATGGGGCTTGTTCTTTTCTGATGCGATTGGGTTTGTGCAGCGTTGCTCACCAACAAGGATTAGTACAGACAGTCATCGTAACGAACGTTTAACATACAGCGAACAGTTCTCGCATCGGACTTGAATGCTGCTCAAAATTACTAGAGAACTCCCCTAACATCCCAAACTGATCACACCGAATGTCTTGCATGCAAACAGTAATACAACCGCCTGGTCGAACAACGGTGGCATCCAGCAACGCTGTAATGATCTTACTAGTAATTTTCATAGCGAAGTGAGAGACAGTGATGATTGTTCCAACACGTTTGTGAATATTAAAACCATTCAGTCGTGCTTAACGAGAGTATTTTTGATTAAACCCTGTGTTGGGTTTAGACAGATACAGTTCATAATCACAGGCGGGTGCAACTGACGCTGAAAACAAGTGTGGCCTTCGTCGGCCGATGACTATTTGCATGGAGCAGAATAGTAACTAGTGTGTAGTTTCAAGCCGTGTAAGGCAACTAACCAATCGGCCTCGCTTTTTTATACAAATGTCAAACCTCCTG
Organism: Paragonimus westermani; assembly: GCA_008508345.1. NCBI lineage: Eukaryota > Metazoa > Platyhelminthes > Trematoda > Plagiorchiida > Troglotrematidae > Paragonimus > Paragonimus westermani. The sequence continues at coordinate 7,699 of QNGE01007802.1, forward strand.
ACCATCTCCGCTGCTTGCCAGACGTCGTCATAACTTGATGCTCCAGCGAATTCAAATCATCACATCACATATTCCGCGATTCTACTCAGCGAAATTACTGAGGGTGAATCATCTGCTGAATACCATTTTCTTTGGCTTACCGAATCTTCGTATCGACGGGTAGTGAAATTAATTACGCTCAGCGAGGCAATTTAAACTGAAGATTTAGGTAAACCCATGTAGTACCAGACGCTCATACAGCGAGTATTTTTACGGAATAATATAGGAGTTCCACATATCACCAGTGATTTGAAACCCATTCGGTAGATTATACCGAGTACTAGACCTTATGCCATAATTGAACGACCACAATTCTATTGGTTGTAGCCGCAATCTGCATGACTAAACGGACACATATGCACTGGAATTTCAATCACTGAAATGGTATTTCGCATATCACCTTCAGTTTACAAGACAAGGTGGCCCCACAGCATTGAAGAATTATGGTTCTATGAACATTAGGATGTTTCAACGTTTGTTTTGGCAACAAAGTTGAAATGAATTTCCGACTGAGATGAGCACAGTGGTGAACAATGAGCGATTAATAAAGTTGGCTCTTTGTGATTAACCTCCTAATCCCGACCCAATGAGGGTATTTATGTTCCCTGTAACCTGAGACGAGTCGGGACCGGAAAGTATATATAACATGAGCAACGTGCTCAGTGCTGTTTACACGGAAGCGGTCAGACTTCTGTAACTCTTCATCACTTGCTGACACGTCTACAAAGTTTTCGATCGCGGCATCAGCAAACCAAGTTCCCTCATGTGCGTGAGGAACGGGGTTTGGATCTTACAAAAATCACTGCGTTAAACAGTGAACAACCTGTCCATCACTGCGAGGCTGAACCGGAGCTGATGTACATGAACAGGTGCGATGTTGGTGATTCGTTTCCTGGAACATTCTCCAAGGTCTTCTCAACTCTATTTTATATAGAAACATAGCCAGCAGTAACCAGCTAGAGCAATGTGATGAAGCATGCCGACAAAGTCTTTTCGATTAAGTGTACGAGCTCATATTTCCATTGCTAATTCAGTCAACTGACTTTCATCGCCGAAATATTGGTGAACCAGAATAACCTACCTCATTGTTGCGGTGATTAAGACGGAAGAGTTCACAATACACAGCTCATCTTCCATTCAACTGAAATCCTGCCCGTGATTTGCACTTTCTTAGACACTTGTGAATTGAATTCGATTAGCATACAGTGTTTTCAGAAGACTTTGAGTAGTACCTGATTGCTTAGTTTATCTTGAGTTCTTCACAAGCCCTCACTAATATATTGGAGATTACATCTTCCTGGCCGTGGGAAGTAGCGTTCGCTAACAGAGTAGGTGAAATATCGGCAACAAGGCGAGAACACTGATATCAGAAGCCAGTGAAAAACGGTTTGGAGTGAATTTGTCAGAGAGGATTTGGCTGTACAGCGGCAAAATTTTAACATTCAAACCTGGAAGATCGTGGAGCGTGTGTGCGAAGAAACCACTCACACCTGCTTTAAAGACAAGCTCCAGCAGAACAAACACGTTCCTTCCCAATATTTCCCCGTCAGGCTAAATACAACAAAAATATATTTGTTTGATTCAGTGGAAGGTGATATACAACTAGAGTGACGAAGTTCATCGATAATTTCTGTCTGGCTTGACTGATGAGACTTATTTACATGCATTGATCTCGTGATCATGTAATAATTTTGCAGAAGAAGTGTCAAATCTACCCAGTCTGTCTATCCGAACTCCGAGTGTCCTGTCGTGAGAGGTCCAATTAATATACCGTCTGTTTTTGGGCACAGAGTTGCATTAACTTCGGGTAAGTAGTTGCGGGCCGCTGTACACCATACGTCCGCCGGCCAACGGAGTACACAGCTGGAGGTGAAAGCTCATATAGGGCACCATCGCATGAGTTGAATCAAGGTGTTGCAAAGCCAAACTCGTAGAGTAGATATTTCGGTTTCCAACCTCATGAGTATTTATATCTCAAAATGGACAGCATCTCAAACGAACACGCACATCGATCTGATATGACTTGCCTACATACAAACCTCAGTTCGGAAGATTTTCATTTAATCCCATAATAGAACCAGAAAGTGAAATTCCAACCGTGGCTAGTCAAAAACGTAAAAATTCTAGTGAGAGTGACTACGTGATCAGCAATTAACCGGATCGGATCACATTAGTATTGCTAAGTATCTAAGGGTATGTTGTTGATCGTAGTTCCACATTAACGAACTGTGTTCAGAGACATTTACCTGACGATGCTTCGGATAGGTCATCTGAAAATATCAACAGTGGAGCACGTGCACAATGAGATTTAGGGCCGCCGATTGCTTAATGAATGTTTTGTTTACACTCGGTTTAGCAACGAGGAGGAAGGCATAACAAACACGTTCCTTCCCAATATTTCCCCGTCAGGCTAAATACAACAGAAATATATTTGTTTGATTCAGTGGAAGGTGATATACAACTAGAGTGACGAAGTTCATCGATAGTTTCTGTCTGGCTTGACTGATGAGACTTATTTACGTGCATTGATCTCGTGATCATGTAATAATTTTGCAGAAGAAGTGTCAAATCTACCCAGTCAGTCTATCCGAACTCCGGGTGTCCTGTCGTGAGAGGTCCAATTAATATACCGTCTGTTTTTGGGCACAGAGTTGCATTGACTTCGGGTAGATTGCAGTGACGCCTGCGACTGTCAGTTTGCGGTATTCGACCAACCGATCAACTCAGACAGACGTTGATGACTGAAATATCTCTCTCTGCCAAAGCATTAAACTACATCCGTCTTACTCGCCACACAATCACCAAACACGCTTTGACCTTTTTCGAAGTGTTTGCTATATAGTGTATGTAGTCACATTTATGCTGTCAGAAACAGGTGGTATTCAATCCATCGCTACTTTGTTAACAGGGTGCACAGATCATGTTGTTTTCCTACTCTAATTCCCACATTTCATTGCTTGTTTCCACCATACATGTAAGTCCGTTTTCATTGAGAGACTACGTTTTCATTTCAGCTAGCTTTGTGAATTGATGTTGATATGAAAAATTCCTGCATCCACTGACAGAATTTATAAACAAACACAGAGCGTGTGGAAATTACAGCTTATTTTGTGCTCCATTCATTCGCGCGATACGTACATCCCATAGATATATATATATACTGTTGAACTTATCCCCACTGTGTGTAAGACTCGGTGCACATTGATTTCGCATCTGTGATACGTTGCATGTTTAGATGTGGGGCACAATATATGAAACCGTGAATCTTTCTTGTTGAAAATTATAGCTGTCAGACAATTTCGCTGAACATGTACTGTTGATAATCATTATGTAATACTTTCCATTCGTTATTGAGAAACACAGCCCAGAGTTAACTTACCTTGAGAGGGTGCTGTGAAATGTGAACCAATGCAAATAATCGTGTGAGAGAATTGCGGCATGAAACACTTGCATTCCAGTTGGCCAGGTACACAAAACTTGTACAGCACAGCAATATGAGGACAAGAGGAACAACCCAAGTTCTTATCTGAAGTAGTAATTCTCTGAAGTCTTTGAGAAGTTCCTGATTGCTTAGTTTATCTTGCATTCTTCACCAGCCCCTACTAATATATTGGAGATTACACCTTCCTGACCGTGGGCAGTAGTGTTTGCTAACAGAGTAGATGGAATATGGGCAACTTGTTGAGAACACTGTGATATTAGAAGCCAGTAAACAACGGTTTGGGGTGGATTTGTCAGAGCGGATTTTGGCTGTACAGCATCTCTGTTTGAACGTTCAAGACTGGAAGTTCGTTGAGCGTGCATGTGCAAAATCACACAAACCTAATTTAACAAAGTGCTCCTGCAGAAATATTGTGGAAATCAACACACGTTTGAAACGAATTCACTGTGTATTCATATTTTTCAAGCGAATCATCGATGCGTTTGATGTTCGGATGTTCACACTCTTAATTTATCGCAGTGCGTTTTGGGTATTTCTCTGTCATAGAGTAGAAAGCGTTCATTATCACCGGCTCACTTATGTTGACAAATTCATCGCTAGGGCAACTTGGGGATAAGTTCAAATATACTGTCAACTTGTTCCAATCGACCTTGACTTGTCTGTACCATCACAAACCAATATATGAGCACATGCCTTTCAACCATATTCCGTTTAGTGCTAAGAAATTCTCTAAGTGAACAAAACTGTGGTCAACACCTAGAGCTCAATCGGTTTCAGCCGTCATAGTGAGCTGTTATCTGAAATAGATTTGTGATTTGCACATGTTTTAAACGTTCACCTACGGAAGAATATGCCAAACTGGTTGATCACCGATCATGTCATAGATCCGATTGTGTGTGCGCAGTCTAAAACACTGTAACCAGACCATTAGACGACGCAACTGTTTTACATCGATCCTGACAGTTCCATTCAAAAAATGCTTGTAGACTTGTGTAAAGTTTTCAGACACAGGATATTGTTGGCCCAATTCTGTCTGCGAGCCAGTAAAAGCAGCGAGCAGACTCATGTTCAGGTCATTTTTGTCAAAGCCAATCCTTGAGGTAACAAGGCACAGCAGTGTAGACAGCAAAACAGTTCAACCAATTAAGGATCGAAAGGCCCACCAACGAACCTCCAATCAAACAAACGTTGCTCGATTGATAATAAGACTTGGTGGCTAGCTGTTGCTGTGCATTTTGATTTGACAAATCTTCAGATTACACTCTCTCGAACACTTTTGGTATAACTAATTCGTCTGACTAANATATATGAAACCGTGAATCTTTCTTGTTGAAAATTATAGCTGTCAGACAATTTCGCTGAACATGTACTGTTGATAATCATTATGTAATACTTTCCATTCGTTATTGAGAAACACAGCCCAGAGTTAACTTACCTTGAGAGGGTGCTGTGAAATGTGAACCAATGCAAATAATCGTGTGAGAGAATTGCGGCATGAAACACTTGCATTCCAGTTGGCCAGGTACACAAAACTTGTACAGCACAGCAATATGAGGACAAGAGGAACAACCCAAGTTCTTATCTGAAGTAGTAATTCTCTGAAGTCTTTGAGAAGTTCCTGATTGCTTAGTTTATCTTGCATTCTTCACCAGCCCCTACTAATATATTGGAGATTACACCTTCCTGACCGTGGGCAGTAGTGTTTGCTAACAGAGTAGATGGAATATGGGCAACTTGTTGAGAACACTGTGATATTAGAAGCCAGTAAACAACGGTTTGGGTTGTATTTGTCAGAGTTGATTTTGGCTGTACAGCATCTCTGTTTGAACGTTCAAGACTGGAAGTTCGTTGAGCGTGCATGTGCAAAATCACACAAACCTACTTTAACAAAGAGCTTTTGCAGAAATGTTGTGGAAATCAACACACGTTTGAAACGAATTCACATGTGTGTTCCTATGTTTCGAACGAATCATCGATGCGGCTGATGTTCGGTTGTTCACTCTCTTCATTTATCGCAGTGCGTTTTGGGTATTTCTCTGTCATAGAGTATAAAGCGTTCATTGTCACCGGCTAACTTATGTTGACAAGTTCATCGCTAGAGCAACTTGAGGATACGTTCAAATATACTGTCAACTTGTTCCAATCCACCTTGACTTGTCTGTATCATCGCAAACCAGTATATGAGCACACGCCTTTCAACCATATTCCGTCTAGTGCTAAGAAATTCTCTAAGTGAACAAAACTGTGGTCAACACCTAGAGCTCAATCGGTTTCAGCCGTCATAGTGAGCTGTTATCTGAAATAGATTTGTGATTTGCACATGTTTTAAACGTTCACCTACGGAAGAATATGCCAAACTGGTTGATCACCGATCATGTCATAGATCCGATTGTGTGTGCGCAGTCTAAAACACTGTAACCAGACCATTAGACGACGCAACTGTTTTACATCGATCCTGACAGTTCCATTCAAAAAATGCTTGTAGACTTGTGTAAAGTTTTCAGACACAGGATATTGTTGGCCCAATTCTGTCTGCGAGCCAGTAAAAGCAGCGAGCAGACTCATGTTCAGGTCATTTTTGTCAAAGCCAATCCTTGAGGTAACAAGGCACAGCAGTGTAGACAGCAAAACAGTTCAACCAATTAAGGATCGAAAGGCCCACCAACGAACCTCCAATCAAACAAACGTTGCTCGATTGATAATAAGACTTGGTGGCTAGCTGTTGCTGTGCATTTTGATTTGACAAATCTTCAGATTACACTCTCTCGAACACTTTTGGTATAACTAATTCGTCTGACTAACTATTTGGCACACTCGTTTTAATCGCAAGCATATTACGTCAATACTTCACTTAAAATGGTCCACATGCCGACATTTAACTCAGTGTGAATGGGAGCGTATCGTTATGTTAGGTAACAAGACTTTCTACACAATAACGGTTGGGTTATTGGATGTAAAACAAGTGAAACGGTAAGTTATTCACTGGCCAGATAATCACGTTAGTAGCGTATGAATCAAAATACAAAACTCACTCCCATTCACTCTGTTTAAAGCAATTGCTAGCGTGCACAGCAAAAATAGAGCCAGACGCATTCTTCTGCAGTGAACTCACTAAATGTATTTTGGGTGGTTATCAAAACATTTATATTCTCTCGGCAGTGTGTGTGTTTGGTTTCTCACTCAACTATTGGCCACACGTGGGAACCAATCCAACCATCAGCATGCAATTTTTCAATTGACTGTCGAACGGATGGTGTTAAAAGATGCAAGATATGAGAAATCAAGTCCTTCAAACATCTAGCTGTATGCAGTGCAACTGTACTTCATACTTATACGTTGGAAGATAAACTACTGAAAATATACTGATTTACACAACAGCATATGAATGCAATCAATTGAAATTCCTCACCTAACACAGAGGCAGAATGCAACAGATTCCAAGATTGTATGAAATTAGGAATTTCCGTGGACACCCTCTTTTAAACACGGTACATACGTGGTGTCTATGAGTTTCGCCTGTTGTGAAAGTTTAACGCTTTTCAGGTAGCCGGGCCACAGCAAGGAAGTGGTTAAGTCGGTGTGGAAGTTGATTTAGCTAAGCGTCAGATATGAGAGAAGTTGGACTAGCCTACAATCAACGTTCATTAGCAAACAGTGTGAATAATTTGAGGCCACCTATTTTTCCAAAGAAGCTGTCGCTGGGCTATATTATCACGTGTAATTCTACTGGTTTCTTTTTTGATTGTTTTCATAACTAATATCTTAATCTCAATTTCGGTTCATACTAGACGACTGTGAGTGAGAGAGAGAGTGGTACTGTTCTACATCAAGAAGTGCTGTTATCATCGGTGGAGAACACCGCGTGTTTACTGATGTTGTACTATTCCGCCTGCTTGGCAACTAACTACACCTGATGTATTGATCTATCTTGCCACAAAGCGCGCAAGGTTTCGTTGGGAGAGACTGGGAAATACAAGTGACGCTCATTGAAGAGGATCTGAACTCTGCAAAATTTTAGGATCGTCAAATCTGATCTCTTTTGTGCAACAGTCCAGAAGGATGGTTCATTGGGAAGTTGACTGGCATTAAATTTCACACTCCAAAAGGTGCGTATTCTAGGGGCGAATCCTATGGACACTGATGCCTAGTTTATCCGAAACTCGCACAACGAACGCATTCTGATGAAGGTAGAAGCTATCAGATATATCAACTGAGTAGTTTAGCTTATTATTCAAAGACAACTCCGAATGCGTCGATAGATTCGACTCACAAAATAATACGTTGTTCCTATATCCCGATTGAACGGTTAGTGAATAAGATGCTGCCAACAATAATGAGGAGAATCCTAATTGCGGACCCATGGGGAGGAGTGTCTTTGGACTCATATCGGAAGAAATTTTGAGCCTTGTCCAGAATGAATACAAAATGTAGGACACATCAAACTATAGAAAACTATAGAAATATCGTCTTCGCATTTCAGTGTGATGCAAGTGAATGAAAAAGAAAAAAGAGGAAACTTGCGGATATAAAAGTTGCGAAAGAGAGAAACGTAAAAAGGAAACCAGATATATCTGAATATGTGCGCTTCATTAGAAGAGAAAACTGAAAGATTGCTGAAAACGGTGCCATCTACGTTCACCACTATCGGTGGTAAAACTTTGACCGGAATGAAAAAGGTGTTGAGAAAACACTACAAACTCCATCAGTGTTAATAGAATGTTAACCGATATTTTGAGTTGTTGGACGATCACGGCTCGGACTATTCACGCAAGTGTCACCGATCGGACAAGATATGTTATTGGCCACTACGGTCAGTTAGTCGCTTTCATGATTTACGTCGTGACCGTTGAAAANGGTAGGCGCTGCATAGTTGGCAAGACCTCGCATAAGTATGACAAGCTTTCACAGTTCAAGCATCAAACGAGAAGTTAGTGGTGTGTTGTGTATCGAAGAGTATACAGAAAAATGGAAGGAGCGTATACGATAAGAACCACGTTAAACATGAAATATAACAGACAGTAAGTCCGACAAAATCAGAGGCTGCTCAGGGCACGAGGGTGCTATCACAGTCAAGGCTCACGTATCGGGACAGAATGTCCTTCATAGCGAGACAACTGTCAGGGAAGTGGCAACAGTCAACGTCAGGTTCCCCGCATATAAGTGTTGTAGGTTTTTATGGAACCAAGAACAGTCAGTTAGCATAAGTCCGTGACTGCATAGGAGAGCAGTCCCAGTCGAAGAAAATTCACTGGAACCTCTGTGGTACACCTGAGTTACTGTGTGGCACTTCAAGCGGTTCGTGAGAGTCAGTGCGCTCCTAAGTAACTTACATTGCGAACCTAGTTTTACGAACTGTTGCGCCAGGTTTGTGGAAGCAATTAAATGCGTTGTCCCGAATGCGCACGTCTTAGCGTTTTGCACGCGGACACCCGTAACCAGGCTGCGTTAGATGTACGCTGAGCAAATTAGCAAACTACGCTGATGTACAATAACACGACAGCGTGCACATACATTTGCATCTGAAATGAGAACGAATACAGTCAATGTGATAAGCCATGCGTTATGTTAACGTGGTTTAATCCTATTTGATCAAAAACTGTACAGGATTGCTCTTTTCAAAACGCTCTACCGTTCCGTGGCTTAGTTATTTTGTGAAGTTGAACAGTGGTCAGCCAATATCTGTGAAACTAAGGGAGCTCACTGAACGTTTGCTTAAAACGGTGCCATCTCCATTCACCACTATCGGTGGTAAAACTTTGACTGGAATGAAAAGGGTGTTGAGAAAACACCACAAACTCCATAAGAGTTAATAGAATGTTAACCGATATTTTGAGTTGTTGGACGATCACGGCTCGGACTATTCACGCAAGTGTCACCGATCGGACAAGATATGTTATTGGCCACTACGGTCAGTTAGTCGCTTTCATGATTTACGTCGTGACCGTTGAAAACTGTCAACATGAAATGCTTGTTTCGGTTAGTGGTGCGGGACAAACAAATAGCTCTACTGATTATCCATCGATGCAGCTGGCAACCTTCGTGAGATATAAGTTCACCTTCACCCACGTTGCTCACTTTACACAAACCCCAATCTGTTCTACAGCGCAGATGGAACCTGTGCACGTGATAAAGTATAGCAAGTCATACTCACGCTCGGAAGTTATGCCAAAACATAGGGAAAAGCATTATAGAATCAAGCGACTAAATCCGAAATATTTGTGCGGATGAGATGTTTGTTGTGCAAAGATGAGTGCTCCAAATGTTACTGGTACAGAGTTCAGTAAGCGGAAAACCGTATTATAATCAGTGGTGTAGCTCACTAACAATATCATCAATAAGACTAATTAGCTGAGGCAATCCCCGTCATGAAACATGATCTTTGGTATTATCTTCCTACTTGCGTCCACATTGATTTTACGATCTGAGGTAAGTCAGAAGCATAGAGTGGAGCTTGATACTCGTAAAAAGTGTACACTTCCAATGTATAGTCGAAATAAGTTGATTGGTTCAAAGTCCATTGCTTTGGGATGGTGTTACTAGACATTTGTCGAGATTAATCCGCTGACCTAATGAATCATTATTTGTAGTACAATGGCCAAAGTACTTGCTGATGCAGGCGCATGATGAATAGGCAATAGGTGAGGCGCCTATGACTCTGGTCAATTGTGGAAGGTGGACTTGCAGCAATTCTCGCAAACGACGTCGATACGTCCGTGGGAAATAAACTGTGTGAATGTCTACTTATTCACTTCACTGATTCGCTTAGGGAAAGTGAAAATGTTCTTACTAACGATCAAAAATATACCATGAGGTCATACGGTCTCGTACACATCTTGGGAGCAGAGTGATTGAGCAAGATCCGGACAAACCACACTGGAGTTTATAGGTTGCAAATTTAATGACAAAATCGGAATGATGTGCTACCGTCAAATTCTGTCTAAAGACCACATCAAGTTGGATAACTTCACCGGCAGTTTCAGCCAACACCACCGAGAGTCATTGTCGCATATTTCATGGGAAAGACATCTAAGTGAATGGAATGAGTTTTGACAGTGAATTTTCTACGCCATATCAGGTGACGGGAAGCCATGGGGGGTATTGTAACAACGAGTATTTTGTCGAAGTCAAGAAGTCTGTGGTGACTTTCAAGCAAACGTACAAGGCTAATTTGTTGTCGTCAACCGAGGAAATATTTAAAAAACTTGTGTAAATTTCTTCGAAATGTCAACAAAATGCTTGTTCAGGATGTGATGGACGTCCAGAATGCCTCCACCAACCGTATGTGAAATTGTTATCATAATCCGATATCCATGATGCCTCAGTGATTTGCCGGTATGTCAGGCGGTTTGTGAAGATTGACGCACCTCTGAGCGATTTACGTGGATGATCTAACTTGTTGAATTATTGTGCGTGCTTTCGCGGAACTAGGTAAACTGATTCACCCAAATGTACAAATGCATGAGCACTCCGCTCACCAATATACACATTCAGACTGCGTTAGGTGTACTTTACAAAATCTATTCAGCCACACAGATGCACATGGTGTGTATTTCCAGGCTTGGAAACATGGCACAGTCTACACATGACCTTCTATTATATCGTTTATTTTGAAGAGCGATATACACAGCCTCTTGCAAAGAAAGAACAAGTGGCGACACCGATATGAAGTAAGAGAACTGGGAAGGGGAATATACAGAGACAAGCTCTCAGTCGAATGGTAGGCGCTGCATAGTTGGCAAGACCTCGCATAAGTATGACAAGCTTTCACAGTTCAAGCATCAAACGAGAAGTTAGTGGTGTGTTGTGTATCGAAGAGTATACAGAAAAATGGAAGGAGCGTATACGATAAGAACCACGTTAAACATGAAATATAACAGACAGTAAGTCCGACAAAATCAGAGGCTGCTCAGGGCACGAGGGTGCTATCACAGTCAAGGCTCACGTATCGGGACAGAATGTCCTTCATAGCGAGACAACTGTCAGGGAAGTGGCAACAGTCAACGTCAGGTTCCCCGCATATAGGTGTCGTAGGTTTTTATGGAACCAAGAACAGTCAGTAAGCATAGATCCGTGACTGCATAGGAGAGCAGTCCCAGTCGTAGACTGGCACTACATAAAGAATATAACATGATTCATTGCACTAGCGGCGGCTGCAAGCGTCCGGGAAATTCGTGTGTGATGTTCCGCGGGAAGGATCAGATCTTCGGCATAGGCGAAACCGCTGACCGGTGTATCGTGGAACTGATAGCCAAGCTCCGGTCGAGATTGTGCTAGCACCTTATTCATTACCATGATAGAGACGAGCAGGGATAGTGCTTGTGCGGTGTGCATGTTCAACAGCGACATTGAGTTGGACCATCGTGGAAACACCTACCTTAATACCGCGGGCAATAGCTTGTAGTCATTCTGTTTGTAAGGAAGTACTGCTACTAGACTCTAGCTGGGTAATCACTGTTTGGATCAAACAGACAGACCGCTCGGAGCTTTCAGCAGCTTGGGACTCAGTACCACATGTCACGTTGGTCTGCGAGACAGTGGCTGGATTGACAATGGGACCGGAATTCCCTTGCCAACTCAGTGCATACAGACGCGTTCGGATGCTCTTCATAGTACAACCTGGGAAAAGTGGCAGGACTGATTATGGAGTTTGTGTCCAGTGGGGCACGTTGGGGCCAGCGCACAAGCACACTTGTGATGGGAACCCGATTCTTGCTGAGACCAATCTGTTCCGGTGGATTTCATGTGATTGAGATTCTCACGGTTGCGGTCGACTGAATGAGTGTGCATTCTGTGTTGACTGAGACCGACTTTGGTGGAAAAGGTGCAATCATAGTCGGTGCAGTCGAGGACTGTGGCATGCTGAGCGTCTACTTCTCGCTCTCGATCATTCCTGCGTCAATGCATACGAGTGTGCACCGACAAGCCAGCGTTCTATTTGCATATCTGGTCACATTCTGAACAGGCGTACCCCGATCGCCCATCCTGTATACTGGTAGAAGCCTGCACGGAGGTGCTGGCCGTAAATTCATTGTATTGATCGATGGTAACCAGTATGTTGAAACCAGTTAGAGTGGTTGGCCCTATCTGGAGTTGCTGAAAACTTAGCCGGCCGAAGTTTACACCAAGACTGTCCTGTCGACACCACGAGGAGGTGGTTCAGCATGCCGACTACTACTATTCCTACTAATATTACTACCAGTACTAGTGTGACGTACGGTTTACCTGATCAGTCCAATATAAGAATTGTTCTGTTTACATCCTTCAGTCTGTTTTGATCTACAATCATACAAGGTTGTTATTGCGCCAACCCGAGAGCACACAGGTCATACTTGTTGTATGGTTCATTGCAATGTACTAATTAGCGTGTTCGGAAAATAATTGCTCTAGTCAACTGATGACCGGACTGTATGTTACAGCGGACCTATGAGACACGCCCTCAAACACAGCATTTGATGGTCAGTGCACTATGTGAACTCAGTAGCAAGTTGCAGGCGGCCCTCTGACCCACACTTTCTACCATGGCACTAGCATCAATTCTGAGACCGTACAAATTTAATCAAGAGCACAAGCGTGA